>JAAAKG020095261.1:0-39695 GCA_010014905.2 Druon quercuslanigerum
TTTTTTATCCTTTCTCTTATATGAACTCTATGATCTCCATTCTTTTGCAAAATATATCCCAAATATTTAAAGTCCTTCACTTCTTCTATCTTTATACCCTTCCATCTCCCCGTCCATTCTTGTTGTCTTCCCCCCCCCCCCCTTCTTTTCTAAACCTCATTATCTTTGCCTTTTCTACATTTAAATTCAGCTTTTTTCCATTCAAGTATTTCTTTAATATAACTCTGGCCACCCCTCACCTCTTCAAACTCGATTACACATTATCCATGCCCATTCCTCTAGTTCTGTCCTTCCATTTCATTATTCCTAATACCTTGATTATTTCTTCCCTTGTTGTATTCTCTTCCTCATCTCTTTCTCTACCATATTTTCCTCCCTTCGTAACTTTTCTCTCTATTCCTCCTAGCATATCCAAAAAATATTTTTTCCATTGTACTATTTCAATATTTTGGTTAACTCTTTTTCTTCTTCTTCTTGCTCTATTTACTACCTTCCATACCTCTTCTTTCGTCCTAGTCTGCTCCGCCTTTTCCTCAAACCTTTTATTCTCTTACACCTTCTTTTGATCACACAACTCAGAATACTCTTTCTTTTTTCTCCTATATTTTTTCCCATTACTTTTTTCTTTTCTCCACTTTCTTAATTTATTTCTGAACTTCTTCTTTTTCTCTGTACACTCTTTATCCCATTCACTTCTATTCCTTTCTTCACTAACTTCATTTTTGTTTGTGGACTCTAATCCTCTTTTTACTTCTTCTATTATTTTTTCCATCTCTGCGTCCACATTTTCCTCTCCCATTTTTATATTTCTAACCATTTTTTTAAACTTTTCTTTTCCTTACCTTGACCAATCCCCTTTACCTACACTCTTTATCTTTGTCCCCTTTTTACGTATTTCACTATTATTTTTGTCTCCCTATAATGTCACTATTAATGGAAAGTGATCCGAATCAATATATTCACCTACTTCTAATTTCTTGACCTTCTCTCTTATCTTATTAACTACTATCACATAATAAATTACCGTTCCCCTTTCTTCTCCTGACCGTGTATATTCTCCTTCTTCATCTCCCTCTAGATTTCCGTTTAAGATAAGCCATCTTAACTCCTCCAAGCTCTTTAAAAACTTCTTTCCTTCCCCATTCAGAACCTTATCTTTTAATTTTCTGCCTCCCTCTTCTCCTCATTCCCTTCCTCCTCTATCTCCTGTTTTCGCGTTGAAATCCCCACCTATTATAAGTCTAATATCTTCTTTATTTTCTTTCATCATTTCTTTTAACTCCTCTGCTTTCTCCTGCATATCTCCATTCATATAAACCCCGACTATCTTCCACTTCTTTCTCTTATCTTTACTTCTTCTACTATTATTCCTTCCTTTTCCTGTTTCCTTTCTTTCTTATCTTTACCTGTTAACATTCATTTGTCACTCCTATCACCATTCCTCCAATTGCTAAGCCCTTTTTATTCTTTCTCTTTACATTTTGAACTTGCTATTTGTAACCTCTTGGTAATCTTCTCCTAACTCTATCCCATCCCTTTTCATCTAGCCACGTCTCCATCATTATTACAACATCCCATTGTGCCAAATTTCTCATAAATTCCATATTCTTTCTCTCCAATCCTGCTGTATTCCAGTAACATATCCTCCATTCTTCCCTAAATTCGTTTTTTGTCTCTTTTTGCCTCTTACTATTGCTTATTTTCCTACCTCCCGTTCCTTTCTCTCCATATTTAACCCATGTTCTTCTTCCCTTCTTTCTTTCCTCTTCCGCTATTTTCCTTAACTTATATTGAATCCTCCTTTGTACACATGTCAAATCATCCTCTATTCTCTCCAAGCTTCCATACAACCTCCTCTTCCTTGCCATTACTTTCCTATTATCTTCCAATTTTTTAATTTCCCTAGTACCATTCTTTCCCCTCTTTGTTCTTCTCTTCCTATACTTCGCACTTCCTCTATCTCTACTTTTGTATGAATCCTTTTTAGTACGTCTTCCACTCCCTTCTGCATCTCCTTCCCCTCTAATTTTTTACTCTTTATCACTACGTTTCTTTTTCTTTCTTCCCTCTCTTTTTTCTATTTTTTGTTCTATTTTCCTTAGCCTTTCCTTCTCCGTACTCCCATTCACGCCCCCACCAAGATCCCGGTTCGAGCTTTTTATCTTTCAAATCCTACCTTGCATCTCCTTTACCTTTTTATTATTATCCTCCTGCTTCGCTAGCTTTTGCTCCAATGACTGCATCCTCTTTTCTAACCTTCTTCCCATTTTTTTCATTTCTTTTCTAAGGTCAGCCATTTCCCTTCTCATTTCTTTCCTTAATTCCTCTCCCCTTTTTCCTGCCTTTCTTTATAAATTTTCATTACTTCCATCATGACTTCGCGAATTTCTTTTATTCTTTCCTTTTTTCTCTGTTCTTCCGATTCCTCACCGTTTCCTTCAGTCCCCTTACTATTTTCACCCTTCTCTACCAAAATCTGCTTTTCGGGCGCTGATCTGAACATTTTTGGATATTTTAAGTTAGAACCTAAATCGTCCTTCTCTTCACTGCTTCCCATCTCCCCTCTCTTGCTTTTGATAAAAGCCTTAATCGATCCTACGCTTTTTGCTCATAATCTTTCCTTTTCTATTGTTTTCTTATATTTTCTCTAATTCCGATTTTTCTTTGATGGTACACTTTTTGCTATCCATGAATCCAATTTCAAACTTTCCGCCTTCTATCCTTCCCTGCCCATATCGTCGCGTTCTGGTACCTTTCTTGCCTTTTTCCGTCTCTAGCCAGCCCTGCTACTACGAACCCGATCAACTCAGTCCTCTCACCCTGTCACAAATCTCAAACCAACCTAACCTCAACTTTCACACAAATCTGTCTCAATCCTCAAAAATATTATTATCCCCTTTCCAATTTCACAATCCCTTAAACAATTTCTTTCATCCAAACCCTTCTATACACTCCCACCAATTCACTCACCTCAAATTTCACTACTATTATCGGAAAAACTCAGCAACCACAATTCCCGCAACTTTTTTCTATTTGTTTTTTTGTTGTCTCTTGTGTCCTTATTTAAATTTTTTTTTATTTTTTATCATATTGTTTACAAATAGAATAGTGCAATCAAAATTTAAATTTTCGATTTTGCAGAAAAATAAAAATATTTATTATGGTAATCTTGTAGGGTGTCCAAAATGCAGCGCTTTACTTTCTTTAACTGTTTTGTATATCATATGTCTTTTATGCAATATTCTAAAATGCCGAACTTACGAGAGGTGCGGCAAACGTGATCACCGAAAATACGAGCGTGAAAGGCTTCCACTGCTGCAATGCATAGAATTCGAGGGTAGTTCGTGAGAACGCACACAGGCCTGCTTTGCGGACGCGCGTGTGTAAAATTCGACACTCATGATTTTTTAAACGTGAGCATAGCAAACTAATTGCGCAGTAAGTATTCAAATTTTCGTGAATGCGGAATAATAATGTTTTAATATTTGGGGGGTTTCCTATCTTAAATAAATAGAAAATAAAAAGCTGAAAATGAGAGAGCAATATTACACACGTTTCACTTGAGAAATTACCTGTTGAGTTTCAATAATTCAATAATAATAAATAATAAAATAATTGATTACCCTATGTCATAAAAAGAAATTGTAGCTTGTATTTTTATCAATCTAAATTTTTATTACTCAAGATCGAACATTTATTTCATTCAATAACGAATTAGGAGAAAAAAGACTTAAAATAATTTTGTGAAAAAATTCTTAATATAAATATAATACATTCACCTTGAATTCAAAGAAGTACGCACTTGCGCGCGACTTTTGGAAAGGGAGGGGTATAAGAGAAAAAATTCCACACGCCCTTATGCAATTGGGATGCTCGTGTCTGGGGGACGCTCGTAACTTTAAGCCTCGTACGTTCGGCGTTCGAGTGTCTTAATATCCGTACATAGAATTTTTAAACCGAAATGGTTGGTTGACAAACTGGACCTTTAACTGACGACTCTAAAACAGTATACCAAGGTTATTCTGATCTGTCCATTCTTTCGAAAGTTATCGTGCTAACAAAGTAAAAATCTACATAAAGTCACATTCGAGAAAAATTTTTTGCGCGTTCAGCGGGTCTCTAAACGTGCACATTTAACAAAAACGAGGAAGGATGGCTCACATTTTACAACATTCTTAAAGAAAAATTTATGGACTTATACACCTTGGATTAAATGATTTTATAGTTGAAAAATTTAACAATTCAACCTTTTGATATTTCAATTGGTTGAGTAGCAGTTCAGCCACTACTATTGAAAGAGAATGAGAAATCACAAAATTAAAGTTCTTAATGAAGCGCAAAGCGCGAGATCTGAGGGCAGGTCGACTGTGAGCTTCGTAAACGTCACACCCGAAATATTCTGAAATTCTTTGTGATTGGGTGAATATTGCTTATTGGGCATTCCGCAATTTCTTCTTTGGTCAATTCTTGAACAATCCCGCTATACATGTTTATCTTCGCTCGCTTCCCGCCTATATAAAGAACGGGTTCGTTGATAGGTTTATATATTCCACGAAAAATAATTTGTCTGTGCAATTTTTCCACTATTGCGAAAATGTCGCCATTGAACGTTGACAATACAATTAGTTCGTCCGTTGAAATGGGCTTAAGCTTACAATTTTTTGTTCTTAATCGAATAGGTTTATCGGAAGGAAAAATATATCTTCGAAGTTCATATGTTTGGTTCGGATTCCTGTTAGGGACAAGTCGAATAAATCCAAGTTCTTCAAGCTTGTATCCAAGTATGACAGAAAACGGAAGAGTGGCAGAAGGAGTCCCAGATCTCTCGTGAAGAGGAGTCTCTTTAGGTGAAGA
The DNA here is from genome assembly GCA_010014905.2 of Druon quercuslanigerum. Taxonomy (NCBI): domain Eukaryota; kingdom Metazoa; phylum Arthropoda; class Insecta; order Hymenoptera; family Cynipidae; genus Druon; species Druon quercuslanigerum. The sequence continues at coordinate 4,855 of JAAAKG020095261.1, forward strand.
AGAGCTCGCAGAAGAATTAGGTCTGTTCAGAGAAAGAGTAAATGCTGGAGAATTGCTTTCATAACAATTATAAGGTCTACTGCGAGGAACTCCAGGAATAGGTTCACCATTAGGCAAACATTCAAATTGTGAGAATACTTCTGAAACAAACAATAAAGGCGCAAGTTTTTTTTTAAGTACACAGTTGTATGTTGTTATAACGTTAGTTATAAATGCGGTTGCAATTGCCAATGTAGCTGTCAACAGTTTTCAAGGTTTTTTCATAATTCTGCATGTCTTAAAAAGCTAGAGACTATGCAATCTCTCAGAATTAATCATTTTTGCTAGAAATTCATTTCTTTAGTAGAAAACCCATTTATCTGAAATAGGCAGAATAAGCACTCTTTTCCTGCCTGCAGGGCAGCAGAACAATACCACTTTAATTTACTGCGACAAGACTGAGAAGTAACAGAAAAATGAAACACAAGAGTGACATTCTGAAAAACTTTGAAGCTACGACGCTATTCATTTAATGCAAAACAACAATTCTATTTGTGAAAGAGCTTAAGAATAACCCAGAAGAGGGTGAGCTCTTTATTACATTTGATTTTGCGGAGAACTTCGCTTTCGTATTGCAAAATGCTATTCAATTCCAACATTTGGATAATAATCAGACAACAGTCTGAAAAAGAACATTTTTAACCAAAAATATGTGTTCCCTTTACTCATGAAGCAGGGCAGCATTTTAAAACCAAGCATAGTTTCGCAAACCTTTCGCACCATGAGCAAGATTTTGGAATTCTTGTAGGGTTGTACTCCTATGCTACTGTCCATGGCAAAGGGAAACGACCAGCCGCAAAAGCTAGCCTACAGCGTTCTTCGGAAAAACAGATTCTAAATTTGTATGCTTTATTTGCATGGGCATGCTAAAGTCTAAAACAAACGGTTGTACAGTTTCGTTCTAAGGAAAATCACACTGAGATGACTTTAAAGCTTCAAGAAAGATTTAATAAATCGATTGCGATTCCCGGCACCAAGTAATGTCATTCTTTTCTTTTAAACAATAAATGCAAATCATTGCTGTAATAACTGGATTTTCTATGGATTTTCCGAATACTGCAAAAAGATAAAGGCAAAACTAGTTTAAAAAAGGAAAAACCCAACTAAAGAAGTAGGTGCTATCTAAACGATAAAGTATCGTTTAAGTTGAAATTCAGAAGTCCGATTGAGCTTCACCCTATAGCGGAATGGGAGCGTGCCGCGCGCTACGAGGATGCCTCTATTCAGGTTTTGTTCTGTAACTCGAAAACCAAGCTTCGGCCCATAACTCCTTTCAGAGAGATTTTTGTAAATAAAATGAGATAATAAGTTACATGCATTCAAAGCTACTAGCTCGCGAGTTATAAACCAAACTTACATCTTCGCGCATGCGCAAACTAATTGCTCGATGTATCTCAAAGTTGGTATCGGGCATTCTATTTAATAGGAAAATAAAATAACCCAATGTAAACACGATCTAAAGACTAAACATTTTTAGGTAAGTTCACTTGTAAAATAATGCCCCGTATGTAGACTAAGCAATTTTGTAGACGTAACACATTACCTTAAATTCCAGACAACCCCAGTTCAATTCATTAATAATATTTAGGGTTTATAATGTATTTAAAATTATATAGAGTCAGTGTCGAGGCTTGATCTGCGAAGTAGGAACCTCAACGATCATAGACGAAGATGACACCAAATCTGTCATCAAGTTCCTGAAGTCCGTACTAACCTTTAAAAGAAACTGTGGAGAAAAAGGGACAAGCCAGGAACTTACAACTTTTTAACAAACTGGCATACTACAGCGGGTGTTGGCAGCGACACCGCTCTCAGTTGCGAGAAGCAGGACTGGACCAGTTGTCATGGTAACCACATGGAGAGAAGTTAGGTAAAACCGTCGCGCTAGCGATAGAAGAGTTCCTGCACTTCAATTTAGTGTGTCGCCTGCTCCAGATTGAAGACACTGTTTACCCCAGTTTTGCGGAGATCAGTCACTTCGAAACATGGGTGCTATATTTTTCTAAACTGCACAAGTGCCGAACTGTGTCCCAAGTACCGCAACTGCAGAACGGCTCGACCATACTGTAGGTTAAACGGTTTGACCTTTAGCGGGGTAATGGTTCTCCAAAATCAGTATAGCCATTCTACCAAACAGACATGGCGCTGTTCACTATGTGATTGGCGCGAGAATTGTACGTATCGGATAAGTGGTTTTCCCAAACTTCTCTCTGTGTAGGCACCGGTGACCACGTTGGGGCGACTACGTACAAGTAGCCAATGTGATTTAGAGTACCAACAGATCAAACACAGCCGTCCATCGACATATAGTACTGGACCCCTGGCTAATGCTGTTAGAAGTGGAATAGGGAATAAAAAGAGATAAGAAATCGAGAAAGTTGACCTGTCCTTTTCTAATGATAGCGATAGTAGATTATTAAGTTGATATTTTTTTAATGAAAGCAGATGGAAGATGGGTAGAACCAACCACATTCCTTAGAAAACGACAGGTTGACTTTCTCGAATTGTTTTCTCTTTAGCATAAAGCCGTAGCCAGCGGTTCAGTACTATATGTCGATGCAATCAACACGGCTCAGTGATTCCACTACTATCCATGAGAGGCGAAACCAGCCTGCCGCCAGCTGAACTAGCTGGCCCATTCAACACGCAGAATTCGTACGAAGACGCATTTTAGGGAATACAGCCGAGTGGACATCATCAATTCCACTGAACGAATCAACGGCCGCGACACTAAAATTGTAAGGGACCGAGCAAAAGGAACATAAAGGAGAATGAGCTTCGAGCTAGGTGTACGATCTTTCCTGCTTGTGATTACATTCTCTAGCCTCGACACTTGACACTTGTCTTTCCTATACTATTAAAAAAGCGGGGTTAAAATCAACTCCATAACTGCAACTGACCAGACTTTTTTCAATCAATTACATTCTGTCCCTATAGTTATCCCATGACAACATCAAGGGTTTATTTAAGGAGTAAATATCGCTAAAAAGGAACGCTGAAGGGAGTATTCACTATTCATAAATAGAATACTAGAAAGAGAACCTGAATTCCTTAAATTAATTTCTATGATCAACTTTAATTAGACAAGGAAATTTTCTGGTATCAAAAAGTTTATGATTGCCCAATTAAAGTTGCTTAACTCTATTCTATATGAATTCCTCGTGTCCCAATTCCGATTCATATACCATTTTGACCCACTTTTTTCGCACGCGTTGAATTGCGGTACGACTATAGGATAGTTGAGGGGAGCGTCTTTTAAGAAGCACTGGCTTGGTGTATTATCTAAGTTTATGTGTGCGTTAACTACTCGAAATCGACCAGCGACTACCGAATTCTTATCCCTACGACATAAAGCCTCTACACCAAAATATTTCTGACTCATTCTGCATCACAAAGGTTTCTTTCTTTGGAAGGTTTAAAAATAGTTACGTACAAAAACAGTATAAAAACGGTACATTCCAAATGTAATGTGACTTTATTTTGTATTTACTTAAGATACGTACAGTTCTTTTTGTGAAATGTTGCTAAGTGAAGATTAGAGATAAAAAATTATGATTTGGAAGAGGCTTCAAAAAATGTTGTCAATATCATACATTTATCATGTTATTATATTTACCAATAAAATTCAGCATAATCAACAAGGATAAGAACACAGTATAAAACATCCTCATCTTTTCAAATTACGTAAAGAACGGAATTGTATTTTAATGAATAATTTTTTTAAAAATGTAACTAATGAATATTCTGCTGTTACGCAATGAATAATATCTTGCCGACAACGGGGGAGAAGCATGTCATTCTAAAATATTTACATTTGATAAGATTCAGTTTAAAGAAAAAAAATTATGGTCATATATTCATGAGAAAATCAAACAATATCTCACAATATTATTTATCAGTAACTCACATAAACTATATGGAATTTATTTCATATTTGCATATGACGGGAGCAGTTAGAAGGGTACCGTCTGATCTACATTTTAACGTGGACAGTTTGCCTCGTGCAAAGTTGCTCCGTGCTAATTTCATTATTATTATTTGTACTACTTAGCCAAACCTCTTTTATAATAAGCATCACTCACTCGTTTTACCCTGGGCATATTTAATCATAAAAATTCTTCTTTGCTTAAGGATTTCAATAAAATTATAGGTATCTTCCAATATTATATTCACCAACGGAAATGAGTATAAGGACCCAGGATGAAATCAGAGTATAGATAATCCTCAAATTTTCTAATTTGAGAAAAAACTAATTCATGACTACTGTAGTGATTATGAGCCTACATAATTACATTTCATAAGAGTCAGTCTCAAGAAAAACAAAGTACCTTATCTCTGCAAGCGCAGCTATATAGGGATTAACTAAATATTTTTACCCTATTCGCGGCTAAAGAATGATTTCTTTTCAAGATGAAAAACAAAACACCTAGAGGTAGTCGGTAACTTTCACCCATATAGTGGACAAATCACTTATATTTTTAATTTGTTTCATACAGAGAAATGTATGAACTAAATTAAAGGTATAATTGTCTTATCCACTTTATATAAACCATATATATATATATGTTCACGTGGGAAATGAGCCTTCGAACAAACTGAGGAACCTCTTAGTGGTAACCTGTTTGTTTAATTTGGCCCAAAAGGAAAATTATACGAAGCACTGCTTTGATGACAGTACAACTAAACGAGTCAAGGAGCTGAAAAAGTTGCAGCTGAGAGCTACCGAATGCGTCTTCGTGTTGCAGATAGAAGGTCCCTGTATCAGCTGTTTCTGCTGAAAATGGTTACAATAATTGATAACCAGAAGCGGACAATTGTCCAACCTGGTCCCCGAAGGAATAACTACAAAGTGGAGTTGTAAAAAACGTGCCGAGAGCTGAATAGCACCTGGGTGTAGTGTCATAAGCAGTCACTCTATTATACCAGGTGACACCTCAGAGTATGCAACCTTATTCTAGAATGCGGGGCTCTACAAGGATGAACAGACCCTTTCTCTATCTGCTCGTGAGAACAGCAATGACTCAAGGTGGGCAAAACGCCCACCTTAAGTAGCAAAATTAGCTCAAGGATAACTTGCGGGACTTCTACAATGCCAGCATGATCCCTGTTCACGGAAGGTTTATGATGCGTATGTATACACTGTGGTGTCGAAAATACCCAGAGCTTCAGCACGGTTCGGATCAGTTATTTCAAAACTAAACGGCTTAAACCTCGAAAAACGGATATATCAGCAGTCACGTGCTGAGTAATAGGAACTCTAAACTCTGAACACCAAAACACGCTTCCAGAAACCAAAACAAGAAGTTTGGATGGGCAAAACAGAATGGGTCCCGTGTTCAGTATGTGATTCACTACATAAGAGCACTAAGGATCTACTGTCATTCACTGAAAAAGCAAAAGCTTTCTTCGGCTCTTCAGCAATTGATTCAGATACAGATGGTTTAATGTTCGCATTTCAGAAGGGTGTAATTTGAACCTTAATATATTGCAACCCTTTATTGCCAAATGCATTGATGGAGACAGAGTTAATTATTCAAAACAAAAATTACGAAATTTTCTGGAAATACGTTTTTCAGATACAATCTCCTTTGCGCAGTCGAGACCTGATATATTTCTCCAAGACTTTAAGAAACGAGCAATATTCGTGATTAAATTATCTGGTTCAGCCGACTACAACATGACTGCCAAGGATAAAAAAGTTGGATAGGTAACAGACCTTAAGAAATTATTATTATTATTAAAATTATTGGTATTCTCGGAAGTGTGAAACTATCACTATTTCATAATCTTAAAGCCATACCCTCGTCCCAAAAATATTTTAAGGCACTTCCAAGATGGATGCAGAAAGCTTTCATCCATGGGTCTCTTCGTGTCCTCAAGACCCACAATGGTTTTGCCGACCTGTCGTTGTGATTTCGTCATGCCCGTTAGCCACACATCTCACGGCCGTGAGACGTGGCCATGGGTGTGATTTACCGCGTCTCTACTGGAAATCGGTATCATTTTTAGATGGCAGTTAACCGTTCAGATTTAGACTCGGATAACAACCATAAAGGGCTTAATAATTTTGGTATTTAATTATTTATAACGCTTAAAAATGATCTAAAATTTATAACTTGCAAAGAAAATTAAATTAATAAAAATGCTTTAAAAAACTAAATAACAAAAAAATTATTCCCAGCTATATAAAAACTTCCATAGAACGCACTATTTTCAATGTATACATCTCCGTTATTATGCTTTTTTACTCAGTTTTAAATTAAAAAAAATTAAAAACAACAATGTTTAATAACGCTTTGATAACAATTCATATACTACCTTTAAAATAAAAGGCAGTTGGTAAAAAAATGGTTAATAAATATTTTATTACAGCCCATGTCGTTTTTCTAAAAATTAAATTTTGTAATGCTTATTCTTATTTTATAACAGTAAAAGAAAATTTACTCGTCCTTTCTAATAATTATAATAAAAAAATTTTTGTAACATTTTTGAACTAACAGCTTTTGTCAATTAATTTTTTTTCGTGCTTTGCGTCGTTTTTCCAAAAGTTTAATTTTTGTTTTTAAATTTATTTTTTACAATTAAAACAAAAACTACGCATCCTATACAAAAATTATCGATAACAAATTTAAGGATTTTTTACGGAATAGCAACTTTTGTCTGTTTGTTTCATAGCCTGCGTCTTTTGGCCAAAAATTTAATGGTTTTATTTGTAATGTTGCTTTTTACGAAATTTACGAAATGCTTTTTACAAAATGTAATATTTGATGTTTTATTATTTTTTAAGCTATCAAAGTTAAAATTTTCGAATTTTTCAGATGATTTTTGTATCGTAACTTTGTTTGAGGTTATTTGTTTAGAAGAAGCATATTTGAGCAAACTTAAAAGAGACAACTATTCAATTATCTAGGCAAAATGGTCTGCATACATTTTTTTCTGTAACTTAAAAAAAATACGAAGCTCGACACAAGTGGTGAGAATGTGAGGATTATCACAGCACACTATGGCTTCCAGTCGAGTGTCAAAGGTTGCCTTGTAAATAGATTTGGTCACAAGTGGAGGGGATCCAAACGTTAAAATCAGAGCCACCTAAATCGTTTCCAATTAAAATGCATAATATGGCGCATTATACTCGATTGAGTACTCCCGCACTGCGGTCTTTCCGAGGCATTCTGAGGTGAGAGTCGCAAACATTTTTTATCCTGCCCCCTGAGAAACTGCGTGTTCCAGCAGTTCTAGAAAGGCCTAAAACAAGAGGATCGAATTTGAAATTCTAGTTTATGGTTGGTACTAGGCCTGATAAAACCATATCCAGTTCTTTGCAAGCAAAAGTCTAAGTATCTGTAGATACCAATTTTAGAAAAGTAATTGAACCTGAGATTCTTTATATATTTGCTGGTCATTGTACTTTAATAACTTCATAAATGTAGCGACAGTTTCAAATACGAATTCATGCTAAACCATTCGGATGCAAATTTTCAACCTTTCAGTTATTATTATACAAGTGGTTTATTCTGAAACCAATCCGGGACTGGGCTTAATGCCTTATTTTATTTGTTTGAATAATGTTTTCGCCGGATTCATCAGGTTAAAATCAGTTGTCTTTGCAAATGTTTTTATAAGGTTCCCTACAAACAAAAATGTAAGCTTGAAATACAATTTTTTTTAAAGTTAAAAAAAGTTGCTTGTACCAGTAACTTTCTTTTTACTGCTGGCGAAGTTTTATTAACGTTTTATTAACGGTAATATTATATCTGTAAATAAGCTACGTCACCTCCAGCAGTATAAGATATTTACAGGCCATTTTGTTTTAGAATGACATTCAATTATTTACACGAGGCTTAAACGGAGCGAGTCACGCTTAGCTTAATTTATTAAAGTTCACGAAAGCGTTATAAATTATAAAGAATCGTTTAATAAAACATTTATAATTAAAGTTAAATAAAAATGACGTTTTATGTCTTGATTGAAAGAAAAAACTTGGAACATTAAAAAGATTTTCAAATTTAAAAATATTCCCATCAACTCCTGGGGTGCAGTCATTTAAAAAAATCTGTTTGAGAATCCAAACTTTTTAAAGTAGAAATTTATATAGTGGGTAAAATATACAATTTTTTGAAGAATAGTTTATAATAATTAAATATTTTTTACAATTTGTTTCTTGTGTTGCATGAGAAATTTATTGAGCTGAGTGCCGAAAGGCACTTTTCCCAATTGCAGTCCTTCTTTTAAGTACCTTTCAAAGCATTTTAGTTTATCCAAACGCAAAATTTCTAATGCAATTTTGGCTATATATCAAGAGGAAACCCAAGGCATCGATCTATATGATCTATTTTTTCTTCGCACAAAATTGCTTATACACCAAACTTTCGCATTCAGTCACCACGTTCTCAACCTTCCTAGAACTGCTGGCTCAAGCAGTTTCTGAGAAAAGCAAGGCTAAAGCGATTACGACATTTAAAAAAATTTAGGCGGCCCTCACTGTTTACGTTTGAATCTTCTCGAAATCAGTCCAAGGATATTTGAGTGCAATTCCTGACACTGGACTATAAGCGAGAGTTTAGTGTTTTTTTTTAAATCGGACAATGGATTTTGTTGCGCCACAATAGGCTTCACTACCCTATTATTAACTTTCCAGTGCTGTAGATTTTATCAAAAGAAATTACATAAAAAATGTAAAACTTTTAGCTACCTTTATTGTAGTGCTCACTTTAACATTTTTTCTAAACATTTTCTAAACATTATTCACATTGTTCTTATGAGAAATATATTTTTCTAAAATTGAGTTTATGATAATACTGTATTTTATGTATTTGCTTCCGCTTTCAAGTCACTTTTCAAGTTCTTATGAGCTTTGTAAACTGACTGATTTAATAATGAAAAAGTTTTTAATCGAATTTATTTTAAATTACATTGTATTATATGATCTAAAAATTGGTAAGATTCCCGCTCAAAAATAAATTCACTCATCCTGAAATAGCAATTAAAAATTACATTATTACAGTGTTTATTGTTTTGAAATTAATTTTAAAACATAGTGTGATTAATGAAGATTCAGGCATGAAACAATCTAAAATTATTTCTGATTGATTTGTTGTTGCCTGCTGGACATTCCAAGATTTCTTCTGCAGTCAATTCTTGAATAGCGCCACTGTGCATGTTTATTTTTGCCCGCTTTCCTCCCTTATAAAAAGCAGGTCGGGTTATAGGTTTATATATTCCACGAAAAACCGTTTGTCCCTTTAATTTTTCCACTATTGCAAAGACGTCCCCATTTGTTGTTGATAACACAATCTGTTCTTCGGTTGAAATGGGCTTAAGGTCACAAGATCTTGTTCTCAATCGAATTGGTTTATCGGAAGGAAAAACGTATCTTCGAAGTTCGAATATTCGGTTCTGATTCTTGTTCGGAACAATTCGGATAAATCTAAGTTCTTCAAATTTAAATCCAAGTATGACAGGGAAACGATAATTAGAAAGAAAAGGCTTGGGCCTAGAACGAAGAGGAGACTTTACTGGAGATGACCTAGTAGAAGAATCACGTATGGCAAGTGGAAGATTTTTTTCTTGACAATGACTGCCAAAAAAGTCACAAGGTCTGCTACAAGAAACACCTGGAATGGGTTCACCATTAGGCAAGCACTCGAACTGTGAACCTAATTCTGGAACAAAAAATATATGGTTAGGTGCTTTCAAGTACAATCAAATTTTATAGTATCATGCGTTTTAAATGTGTTTTAATTGTATATGTAGTTTTCAACATAGTTGTTGACTTTTTCCAACATTTCTATCCAAATTTGTGTTTCATGAAAGAACGTTTAGGTTATATAGTATTTTATAATAATAGTGTTATCAGAATTATAATAGGTGACGTACCGCGAGGAATGGGACCTTAGGATTAAGGTGAATTTTTCTCTAGAACCGACTGAAGAAACGCTCGAAGTCAGCCACTCAGAAAGTGGGGACAATCTCTGGCATTCTAGTCCTTTTAGCTTATTAATGGTGATAGGTACATGTGTGTTCCAAGTTTTAGATTTTTATCTGCATTTTTCAACATTCAGAAGAATTTTTTGGATTAAAGGATAGGGGGTTAATGTACGATGTTAAATGGAACGAACTCTCCAGGAGACTCTTTCGGATGGAGTCGGTTGTCAGTTCGACTCACCGAGGTAGTGTGTGCATCGCGAACGAGTGAATGCTTTGTGGTGTGAATGATCCACGCTTGCCAAAAGATTAACAAGTTTTCTGAGAGTTCCATCAGTTCCTACAAGAGTTCTTCTAAGACTTCCAGCTCAGCAATATAAGATTTCTCAGTGACCAGCCCCTTGGTAGAGGACGAATTTGGAAGTAGTTGGTGGCTGTGTCTAGAAGTTACAATACGTGGTGAGCTGGGATGCGGTTGGTGTCCTCGTTAAGAAGAGTTCCAATATATGCCTAAGTGGAAAGATAATGGTGGTTGAAAGCTGAGAAGTCCTAGTACGGAGCAAGGCGAGAAGTAGGTGGCGGCCTGTTAAAAAAATTTAGCAGGCAGTGAGGTGTTTTAAAGGCTGCACCTTAAAAGTGGACAGTGTTCTAACCCTATCTATTTGTCAAAAATTTTCTTCCTCCTTTTTTCTTTATTTCCGCCGCTACAGAAGGAAAGCCGGAGGACAGTGAAATAATGTTTGTCAAATATGGGAGAGAAAAGCTTGGATGCGAGCAGGATACAGATAGTCCATTCCTCTTATTGTCTATTCGCATCTTTCTTTTGCTATAACTAGGCCTATGTGTTTGAATTCACATAAGATATTTACACAATAGTTTTGAACCTCCTCTTGAGGATTTTGCCTCTAATGTATTTTTCGAAACACCTAATCCTGACCTGCATACCTACATTCTCCAATGCAAGATGACGTCCAAACGCTCAGCCTGGAGTTTGGGTACTGAATGTAGCAAGCCAATTAGCGTCAATACTACTTTAATTCTCTAGAAACCATTGGAATCCTCGATGACGTGTGAGATCTTTAAGATTGGTTTTTAAACAGCTTTAGAGCAAGTGGGACTATTAAGATGGAGGCAAGAAGACCAACTAGTGGGGTCAGTGAATGATGGTAAGATAGGGACTCTAGCAGTTTGTTTGGTTAAAGATTGATTTTCGTCACACTTCTGGAATCGTTTTTTAGAAAGAGCAGTCCTTTGCTTGATATCATCTATGAAAGTTACAAAATGAAATATGTTTCTTTACCAGCTCACGGCTTATGGGAAATTTCGTATGGATAGCAACGGTGGGATTATCCGCATCTGAACTGATCTAATTTTTTCATACTGCCGGTCTATTCATTGATCCTGAAGCTGCAAAAATCTTCCAGGTATCGTTGACGAGTTCCTTCAAATCCGCGGCATTTCCTTCGTTGAAAGCTTGGACCCGAACAGTTTTCCAAAGTAGGTATTTGTAAGCAATCGCTTAATTATTGTAGCGTTACGCGTTGGCGTTACCTCGTGCTACAAGTACGGAAAAGTTAACTCCAGTAATCCTTATATTAGAGGTCTACTGTGATGCCTTATTTGTCAAACTCAATTCCAGATACTTTAGTTCCTGTACAGACGAAAGCACACTATCATCCTTTACCATCCAAGAAAAAAGATTACGAAATTCAGGCCATTCGGTATAAATACAAAAAACTTCAGAAGTGTCAAAGCACGAAACATCCATTTTGTTGAACAGGCACTAGCGCATCTGGTACTTTTGTCAAAAGGTCTCGAACTGAGAATTTATTCAAAATCGATTATGTAGGTTTTAGAGGAAGAATACTTATCTTGAAATTTAGAGAGAACATCCTCTACAAAGGCAACCTCCTCTTTTTGCTTGGATTTCACCACCAAAAATTTGTCATGGTTTGCAGTGAACATGGTTCAATGCTTTTCTAATGTAGACATTCAAGTTGCAACCATATATCTAATTTGATTTAAAATAGTTTGTGATTAAACAAGACACAAGATCATAAGGATACTTTGCAATAATCAAATAATCAAGTTCGAATTTGCAAACTTTTAAAGCTGAAATGAATTGCATAAACTCACGCGCGAAATAATAATAATGCTATCAGTTACATCAAACTGATAAAGTCAAGCATTAGTTGGTATCCTATGACAATGGAAAAGTCTGTAATCAGTTAGAATCCAGTTCATGCTGAATTCTCTTACCACCGTCGAACCGGTGACATGACGTCAGAATTACACGACCACTTTAACTAATGACGTCATGGAACTGTTTACACAGATGTTCATTTTAATTACAATACTGGTACGTTTATGAACTGAGATTAATATAAAGAAAAGGGCATCGAGCGAAATAAAACAAGACGGCGACGGCGGTAGGGAGTTACCGTCTGTTCAAGCCTGATGTTAACGTACACAGTTAGGCTCGTGCCAATTTGCTTCTAACAAATTAAATCGCAAAGCATCTGATCTGCCTAAAAATTAAAAAAAAAGTTCTGAAACTTGTAGATATATTATATTATTATATTCACCAATAGAATTGAAGATAACTGCGAAGTATAACGCCAGAGTATAGACAATCCTCATTTTTCTTAATTTGCGGAAGAGTGATGAATGTCTTGATCTTGACGAAGAATTTGAATAACGATGTAACTAATGATAATTGTAGTGGCTTTTAAAAAGTAATTTTACCTTTTACAATCTGTACTCGATTTCTTATCTCTAAGTTTTAAGCCGTCAAGATTATACTGCTCAGATATTTACATTTCATATGAGGCTGTCCTTGAGGCAATGTCCAGGAAATAAAAGATTTACAAATTTCATAAAACTGTCTTCCTCTTTTACGTTTTAAGGAAAGCTGATTTTTGGATAAAAATGTTAAAATAATTGACAAGATGGATTTCATACTTTAACGTCGATTTTTAGTCACTATCATATTATACACCCAAATATTTATTTATTACAATAATATTATTACTGCTTTGATTAATATAATACCATTTCTCTCAGACTTGAGAGTTTCACAGCGTACACCATTTTAGGAAAATCTAAAAAATCAAAAAAGTTATCCTTGCATATTATAAAATCAATTACATAATTTTCGTTTTTTGTTATGACCTTGTTCCATTTTTTTACCAGCTGCAATGCAGCACGTTCTTAAAAATTCGTTGGTTTTTTTATGAAACCCAAATTTACGTGATTTTTGACACTATCCTCATCAGTAAGTTTTGTCTATTTCCTGCTTGAAAAAATTGTTAAGCTTTGCCAGCGATGTTTTGCCTCATCCTACATATTCAGCTTCTCTAATTTCCTTTTAATCTGATCATTGCAAAATTTTCTCAATGAAAAAACCTTCACTGATAAGAGTGTCAAAAAATCAGTACAAACTGGTTTTTGAAATTTAGGACCCCCAAAATGTTTACAAGCGCGGTATAATGAAGTTGGTGAAAAATGGTGATAGGTAATGGAGGTAAATGAAAAACATATAATTGACTTAATTTTGTAAAGATAGTTTCATCAAATTCAACCTTTGCAGAACCAATTAAAGATAACGATTTTTCTTGTAAACTCTTCAATTTTTTGTCTTGTCATGACAAGACATGCTGTGTTTACATTAATTTATAAAGGAAAGTTCCAGCTTTATTGGATAGCATTTTTAAAAATTCCAGGGCTTTTTTTATAAAAAAAACCATTTGCGTATTTTTTAGACTCTCAACAGTAAGTTTTTCCATCTCGTACCCGAAAAAATTGTAAAGCCTTGCCTGTGAAGTTTTTCCTCATTCCTCATATGCAGATGCTCTGATTTCCATTTACTCCGATCTTTGCAAAATTTCATGAATGAAAAAACTTTCACTGATAAGAGAGTCAAAAATCAACAAAAACGGTTTCTTCATTAAAAAGCCTCAAACTTTTTACGAACGCAGCATAATGAAATTAGTGTTGTCGTTCCATTAATTAAAAAAGGCAAGGGAAAGAATTTTGGTCGGATATAGAAAACTGTTTCAGACTAAATTTGAAGGACCAGAGGGGGTTAGCTACTTTAAAGTGATTTTTTTAAATCGTTATCACTATTTTGACCCAAGGTTTGAAAAGAGCGAGAAATCTTACTTTAAAAATTATATTCTTATGGAGGTTATGAAAAGATCAAATGGAGGTCAAATTTGCGATAATGTATGAAAAATAAGTTTTCGATCGGAATTGAGTTTGGGAACAGAGAAAGGTTTCGGACAACATTGATCAGAACCAGAGGGTTAACCCACTGGTACCAATCGTCTGGACATTGAATTCGATTATCAAGGTTATTTTAATGTCAATTTACTGTGTGTCACAAAAGTTAAAAATAAACTTTTAAAGGCTAAACGACCGTAAAGGCCTTGGTGATTCAGTTAAACACACTTTTCAAAGATAGGAAACCAATGCACCAATGAATGCGACTTTATAAAATCCATTATTTAAACATTATCCTAAATTTAACCTTCATTCGTCCTTTCCATGACCTTCATTAAAATATCACTTTGAACATAAAATTTCGCGCTCTTTTCAAAGTTACGTCAAAAGTAGGGGTTCCTATTTATATAAAAGCATGCCGACCTTCAAATAACCTTGAAAATCGAATTTAATGTCAAGGTCATTGTTACTAATAGTTGACCACCTCTGCCCGCTTTAGCTATCGTCTAAAACATTTGTCTATAATCAACGATTATTAAACATTTTATTGTGCGCGCCCTACGCAGGTTTTAGACTTAAACAATATTTAATTAGATTTGAACTTAACAAAAACTTTATACTATTAAACGGGTTTATACTCTTTTTGTAATATACATTATTGTCAAATTTTGAATTTAAAGTTGAATAAAAAGTTTAAAACGCAAATTTTTAGAAAAAAATTTTTTTTAACCAAGCGTTGTAAGATGAACGATTTCATAATTAAAAAAGCTAATAATTGCATTAAACATGAAAGAAAATTGTAATTTAATTGCCTAACCTGAAAAGGAAAGGAAAAATGACAAAATTAACGTTTTTTATTTTTTTTAGCATTAATTTAAAACAGTGTGTGGCTAAACGTAAAGCAACTATAAATACCGATCTCAAAAGGGCAGAACTGACAATCACGTACATAACGAACCATGAGAATGTGCTCACGCGCTGGATTTTTTTAAATCGAACAACAGTGTGCTTGCAATTCAAACGCGAAATATTCTAAAGTTATTTTTGATTGCGTTAGTGTTGTTTGATAGACATTCCGAGATTTCTTCCGGGGTTAAGTCTGTAACTACGCCCGTGTGCATGTTTATTTTCGCACGTTTTGACCTTGAAGGACCTACGGGTTTAAATATTCCGCGAAGAATCGTTTGTCTGTTTTGGTTTTCCAGTATTGCAAATATGTCACCATTGGACGTTGATAATACAATTTGTTCTTCGGCTGAAATTGGCTTAAGAACACTAGTTTTCGACCTCAATCTAAGTAGCGTATCCAGAGGAAAAACGTATCTTTGAAGTTCGAATATCTTGTTCTGATTTTTGTTGGGAACAAGTCGAATAAATCTAAGTTCTTCAAGCTTAAATCCAAATATGTGAGAAAAAGGATGCGTGGACCTAGCACGGCGAGGAGTCTTGGCAAGAGGAGACCTGGGCCTCGTACTAGAAGAAGGATCTGAAGGTGGAGGAGACCTCGACCTGGCATGAAGAGGAGGCCCTGCAGAAGGTGTGCTGAGAGGAACATCAGGAATAGGCTCGTCATTAAGCAAGCACCCGAACTGCGAACTTGATTCTGCAACTAAAAAATAGAGGATAGTTGTCGACATAGATGTCACGTAAATCTATGATATGCAGACGTAAATCTAAATTAATTCTAATATTTGGGTGTTTCAGATGAAAAGTTTCATTATTCTATAATTAGGAAAGGGAGGGTAAATCCTCTCAATTATTTGATGCAGGGTTTTGCTTTTTATACTTTTTAGGTGCCTTTTTTTCTCGAGGAAGTTGTGCATATTTTCCTTTCCTCGAGGATACTTATTTTCACTGGTGGGTGGTGATAGGTACATTCTTTTACAGTTTTAAGTTTTTAACAGCCTTTCTCGACGCTCGAGCTGTAGAATTACAACTTGCATTGAGGAGGGATTTAAGTGCTTTAGGCATGCTAGAGTTCCAGTAGCTAGTTTAAAACACGGAAAAACTGACACTAATTGTACAAAATATCTAAAAAGATGCGATTGATGAATTTTAAACCTCAACGTCGGTTTTTAAACACTATCGCAGTAATTCCCGAATACACTCAACTTCCAGTTAAGTCAAAGCCTTTGAAATTAAAACAGGTCGGTTATATGAAATACCCCTTATCGCCACCAATGCCCCTCGGGTTTTTTTAGATGTCGTATATTTAAATAAACTGAGAAAACTATAGAAATTAAAAATATATATTCATAAACTAGGGCACTAAGGGTGCCCATTCAGTGTCAGTTAATGGGTTAGTGCGTGGATTCACATTGTTCTTCGACGCTAGAACTTTTTCAGTGACGAATCGATTGCAACAGATACTAGCACCTTTTGTTTTTTTAAATTATCGTATATTAAAAAAAAACGAGAAAACTATAGAAATTTACAACAAAATTATAAACTAGGGCTACCTTCATCATTTGCATGTTCCTGAGGCAACCCCACAAGGCGCAGAAAATCCCTTGTTTCCGGCGAAGTACTTGCAGATATTTCTGCGAAAAGACAAAACAATATACGAATTGAAAGAAATTGAAGAAAACAAAAACTTCATTTCTACCAGGTCAAATTTGATTTAATCAAGTTATCTGCAGTGGGATTTTAATGGCGTCTAATCCAAATGATGTTAGCCTAGTTTTATCAAGAGTATAACCCTGGACATCACTGAATATTTTTTAATTTCGTAGGATCTTTTTAACAAATTTACAGTTTCAAGTGTTTAGTATTTGCAAATTGTTTTGAATTTTTCTATTTGCATTTGTAGCTGTTTAATTTTACTACTTATCGTTGATATGAAAACGTGACAAATGGAAATTTTTAATACAAGAACGCGATTGCGTAACACTTTTAACTTGATTCAAACACGGATAAAGGCTGTATTGTGGAACTTTAAAACTGGTTGCGTCACCTTTACCAGAATTACGAAATTCTATAAACAATGCAGGACTCATATACATATACTTTTTCGGAAAAATAGAAATTAGATCAACTGGTAATTCGGGAAAATATAAATTAAATTAATTAGTAATTCGGGCAAATAAACATTGTAGGGAAACCTATTATTCGGTCTAATGATTTTCTGTTATTTTTATTAGATAAAAATAACCTTGTCATCAAGCGGGCAGCGGCACTGAACCTTAAAATAGCGATATTTAATTTTTTTTAATTGTAATTTATATTACGTTTTTAAATGAATGTGTACGTAAAATGTTAATAAACTTCTGCTGTTTGAAAATTAGATTTCAAAATAAAACAAAGATAATTTAATATATGTGTGTGATAAGTAAATCGTGAAATTCTTTCAATTCTCCTTAGGTACGAAAAAATGATATTATTTTATTTTATTCTTACCAAAAGAATTAATAATTATGAAAACGGTGAACACGACAATACAAAGGATCCTCATAATTTCTAATTAGAGACAAAACTTATAAACTTCAAATTTAGAAAACAGCGTAACTATTGAATATTCTGATTTGCGTGTATACGGTATTCTGAGAAATTTTGTATTTTCTGCCTTCCTAAACATAAATCGCAAAGTGCTCATTTACGGGGCTTGATGACATCATAACTGTTATATCGCAGTATATAATTTTTTCATGTAGATAACTCTGGGCAGTCCTTTTATCTTAAAAAAAACTATATAATTTATGTTTAAAGTAAACTTAAATTGACGAGTCATGAATGCTCGTGATATTTTTTACAATTATTCTAAATGACTCATTATAGCAAGGAAAGTAATTTGAAGAAGAATCGGTTTTTTATAATAAATTGCAAATATGCATGAGAAATCAAGGGCTGAAATGCAGAAGTAGGTAAGCAACTAAATCGGAAGTTTTCAGGAAAGGGAAATGGCACTGTAAAATCGTAGGTACCATTTCAGGATAAACCAAAAGTTTACGCCCAAGCTATTTTGAGTCTCAAAAAAAAAATAAAAACTTTTAGCCGAGAAATGAAACTCTTAAATTAGAAGAAAATGATTATGAACAGAAAAAATGTTCCAATTAAGAATAAATTTATAAACAAACCATACTAACTTGAAGTACTATGGTTTCTGATTGCAAGGTTAGAAGTTAAGCAAAAAAAGTTTTGGGTTGGTTTGGAGTTTTAATGCTATTTTACTGCTGAAAAAGTCACAAATAGTTTTATTTATGATTCTTCTATTTAAAAAAATTGCATTTGAACAGCTGTCTGATTATTCTTGCCGCACAAATGATAGAGCGGCCTTTCCGCGAGCATATCTATGATATGCGAGGTTCGTCATGTCCTATTAACATTTCTGTTAGTACCTTATCTTTGTTCCTCCCAAGCTTCAGTATTTCCATCGTTCGGGTAGAGTTAAGCTTTAAAGCCTGCCTGCGCCGAGTTGAAAAACCCTAATCATTATGACGCTCCTTTGTCAGCTAACTCTTGATCTTTTGAGAGACTAAACCTACTGGAAATTTCTACGACTTGGTTGGGTCCAGTGAAGTTTTCTTTTGCTACTATTTTTACTAGCCTTCTAATATCTCATTGCTTCTGATACGCTAGATTGTTTAGTACTTTAAAGCGCTACCATAGTAGTATGGACGTTGTCGTTGTTCCATTCAGGGCCATTAGAGAAGCCCTGCGATCTGAGAAGATACTGTGGTGTAGCAACCAATCCGGAGTGTGAAGCCCACTCAGCTCCTTCTACGATATACACCGGCTCCTGTCTTCTTTGTGTGCCTGAAGCCATCTCTAAACCAGTTGTTTCCAACACTGGAAAAATGTGCCTCACCGTTAACCCATTCCTTTGTCGCAGGTGGACTACCATGATACTTCCTGTCAAAGAGATAGCATGTGGGTGTTTTGTCCTTGAACATGCTCAGGATTGGCCTACTCTCGATATCGGTTAGGATCCGCACAGCTTTCGAGACCCATCCACCGTTTACTATATTTAATCTCCAAGTCGCTTTTGCAGCCACGGCCTTGATAATAAGAAACAGGGGATCTAACCATGTTAATGCCTCCAATGCCATCACAGGTGTCGAATTCGAGCCACCAGTGACACCAATCAGAATCATTCGCCCAATTTTGTCCAATTGAGACGGTGGACAGTTCGACCCTGCTCCGCTAGACCTCCGCCTCATAGGTTACCAAGCCCCTGCTATCACCAATGATTTTCCTACAGAGCCATAGAGTTTCTACTAGCTTCTTGCACTCTTTCTCCAGGGGCTAGATCTCGTAACAGCTTCTTATGTAGGATAGCATCTAAATATTCAGCTCGCTCATTGATTTCCAGTTCTTCTTCTCCCAATTTCAGTATAATCGTGGTTCCCTACAAATACCATTAGAGAAATACAACTATTAACTCGGATTGACCGAAAGCCTAATCTTCTTGCAGTAAGAATCTTTCATAAACAACTCCCTCCGGACATTCCAAATCAGCAGTTCCACATAAAGTCGTATCACATGAGTCGTTGTTAGGTTTCAGTTGTTCAATATGTGGCAAGTCGAATTCACGATTACATAAGGCACACTTTTTGCAACTGTGCCCGCCCTAATCATCTCTTTAGAGGCGTGGTTAAAGGCTTTGTTGATATCCATAGGGGTTCCATCGCAAGGCCTTTCTGCTCAGGTTGGCCTTCGATTACGTTTACTGCTCCGCTTAGGTTAGTCTCATTCGAGTGAGCAGCTCTCTGTCAGTGACACTGGAGCATTGTCGGACAAGCCTTCTTAGTGTATCACTTCCCGACGGAAGGAATATGATCATAATAACGTTGCCACTGTTTCTGAGTCTTAATATGGTCTTAATGATAAGACAGGAAGAAGACCAGAAATTTGGTACCACTGTGCCACAATAATAGTATTCCACTGGCAAATAAAATCTTCAGGAAGTTTTATGCGTCTTTGATATAGTTTTGGAGTCTTATTACTTAATGTATAACTGTGCGTTTGGCTTAATATTTCAATAGGAAAGTGATACCCGAGGAAAGATTGTTTTTTGAGGCCATGTTAAATTGTCAGACGAAAATGTAATTGTGCTATTCCTTACGTACACGTTTGGACGGCTTCAATTTTTGCACGCAAATAGTTGGAAGTATCCCATCTGGGCACGTTTCGGGGCCCCCTGAATAAAATGAAAACATGTTTTACGATGCTGTCTAGCACTGGGGTGGGGCGCGTTCTGGATCACTTTTTTCCGTACGATTAGCAACCTAGCGGCTAGAGCGCAGAAGGCTGTGATATGGGTTTCGCTACCTGTTTCAGCTTACGAATCACAGTATTGTATACGATTCTCACTATCGATATTGAAAATCAATACTTGAATCCGGGAATAGAAATTTTTTACCGAAAAATATGCAACAGGAAATAATCTCTGACCTCACAGTATTAAGTAAGGGTCAGCGTATTTGTAGCTTCTCGGAAATACCATAAATCAATTGTCACCTTGTCACATTGAAAGACTCATTTCACATCAGACGCGCCGACACCATATTTATGAGAGATTAAACCAGATCTATTTGTTGATAATAATAAGAATGCGTTGACAGATCTACGGGCGGAAGACGTTGACGGACATACGATTTATTTTTATAAACATTGAAGCTTCTCGGAAATACCGTAAATTATATTAATTAATCAATAAATGTCACTCTGAAAGACTCATTTTTACACCATACGCGTCGGCACATGTGAATTAGGCAGAAATATCAGCTATGTAGATTATAACTAATCAGGCTTCTTATAAAACGTTGTAGGATATATGATAACGAGGATTTTTGTTATAAACAAATGGGTTGCTCAGACATTCCACGACTATGCGTCAACAGTCGTAAATAATTTCTTTGATATTTACCAAACAGAAAGTTCGCAAATTCAGTGTTTATACATTACATAAGTAGGTATAACTTTTTCTGTGATTCCATCAGTTGATGAAAAACTTACATAACTTTAAATAACTTTAAATCTGCAAAGTATAGTTTATGTGTCGATTCCATTTTAATTTTAAAATGAACTTCGAAAAATAATTAAAAGTTGTGACATCATGAAGACGGGGTATCAACTTGTGCTTGAAAAGCAGCCCCCAGTAGCTGAATAAATTAGATGGTAGACAAGAGAAGGAACTAAAAACATCAGACTATTAAAAAAAATGCCGCGAAAGATGAAAAATATATCCATGGGACAAAAACTTGCGATTATGGCGCTGATCGCTAGTTTGAAGACAGCAAGCAGAAAATGCAAGAAATTGCTGAAACCAAGAGCTAGTATGAGTGAAACTTCAATTAAACTGCGAGAGCGAGTAATTTAGGATCGTGTGGAAAGTACTTTTAAAACAAGGATACGGACTGAAGTAATTTTAAAATTACTACGTAAAGATTTAAAGACTTTTTTAGACGACAAAAACGCATGTTCATCCCACGAAACAAAAACACATTAAATAGTCTGGGTAACATTAAGGTTTGTATTGACTTTACAAGGGTTTTTAAGGCAATAGTAAGCAGTGAAGAAAATAGCTGAAAAAAATGTTTGTACCATAAATGACCCTATTTTTACAGCCACAAACATGTGTGGATGCTTTGAACCAAAGGTAAGAGAAGAGGTTCAAGTTGAAATTGATAATTTAAAAACAGCATATTCCAATTTCCAATTGCTCTTGAGGATATTCCAAAAATTAAAAAACCTTCTCATGGGTGAAAATACTAAATATTCAGATATAGAAGCGTATTATTTTTCTTTAATCAAAAAAACTATCCAGATTATTGAAATCACAAATAACAAAAGATCAAATAACAAATATCAAGAATAGGAAAATCAGGAGCCACATTTTGTTTTAGTCGAACCCACTGAGCTCGTCTTTTGCGTAGATTTGCAACCTCTACAAGCGCTTGTAATACGTTTGAAGTTTGGCTGTACCGAATAATTTCTCTTGCAGGTTCCACTGTTGCGCCTTCCATAAATATTGGTGGGTGGAATCTATTAATGATAGCGGCAGCGATGGAATAAAATTCGTGAAGAATATGTAGATAAGGCATAATAATTGTTTCTTCAAAGAATTTGGATATAGACCATCCGAAACATATTAGCATCTTCAGTAGATAATTGCTGTTGTCCATCCTGGATCAATTCCGGCATTCAGCAAGATTTTAAAACCACCCCATCATAGCACTAACCTATCTCTCTTACTCTTTTCCCAAAATAACTGCATCATTTTTGTGAAAATCTAAAAAGTGTAGACCCAAGACAGATAATATAAAGCCATCTGGAGCAACAATCACAGTAGGTTTTATCAAATGTCGATGTTTATGCTGGGAGAATGACTGTCTTAAAATTCAAAAATTTCTACTTTTTTAAATGTGTATATATAAGTACAATCAACTGCAGCAATGGATTTTTGTGTCTGCAACCTTAGTATTGCTTGATATTTGACATTCAGAGGAAGAAACCTATGGTGCCAAGATTTTCTCTATATATGGATATGAGACCTCCCTCTTGAGGTACAGTATCACAGTACGTAAAAAGAAGTGAGAATTGTACTTTGCTAATTGGCGAAATACATTTAAATTCTTCATCAGTGAAAGACCTCTCATCTTCAAATTGATTTTGATTATTCGCTGCATGTCTTAGTTGTTGCAAAAATATCTGTAACTCTTGTTCTTATCTTACATATGCTCGATTAACTGCTCTAAGACCTTCCAGAATTAATCTCGGAAAGCATCCCTTTTCGTCCAAGTGATGTGCACGACTTTTTTATAGACAACCTTCTATAGACAACCTTTCTACATTTTATCTAGCATTGCATACTAAGCAAGATGCACTTGCCGTTTGTGTTAACACATCTAAACGCATTGTACTTGGATCACCTTTTACAGCACGTATTTCATCTGATATGGATGTGTTACAATTAATTCATAATCTGGATTTATGATTCAAGTGAAGAGGTGGGTGTTCGAAAGCATCCCTTCCTGCCATTGCAAGTTGCCCTTTATTTTCATCTTCCATGCCATTTATTCGTTGCATTCGCTAAGGATTATTCCTATGTTGCATACATAGCAGGCGATCGGTTACACATAAAACATTAGGTTACTGAATGAATACTAAATTTCATCGGTGAAACAACTACATTTTTTTTAAAGCTGTTAACTTCAAGAGGATAATATATTTTTTTTGCAAATCTGTATACTACTTATCTGTTTAAAAACCGCAATGGCGTATTCATGCATCATACAGCAGTGTCCATATATGCCTTATTAGATAAAGTAGGCTGTGATTTTAATTTTACATCACAACAAACGTGATGAAAATATATTTGTTGAAGCCGAAAGAGTTTTATCAAAAGCGAACTTACAATCACTGAATGACAATCGTGAATGCTTTGACCGTTGATTTTAAAACACAATTCACAAATGTGGAAGAAGTACAAATACCAAAGTATATCTTTCATTAAACAGTTCTTTATTTTGAATTAAAATTTAATAAAAATTTTGTATTATTGTGACAGGTTCATAAGCGTTCTGTAAAATCAATTTTTGTTAAATTTATATTACCTGCACTACAGTTCAATTTAAAAAAAAACATTAATCAATTTCTAGCATTGAGTTAATCAGATTTGAAGTTCCCTATTCAAAATTTCAAATTCTAAAGTCTCTTATTTCGTATTGTTTAGGATCTTTAAATTCTGTTCGTGTTATTTATTCCACGTTAATAGGCTACCCTGAAAAGGAAATTAAAAATTACACAATTTGAGTTGTCAATGTTTTGACCTGTAATTCTAAACGGCCTATGTCTAAACTTAAGGAGAAATAATAAATACCAAACTTAGGTACATTAATAACGCGAGATGAGAATGTGCACACGCATCGAAAAAAATTTTCAATTCGAATATTGGTGTCATTAATTGCAGTTCATATACAAAATACTTTAAAATTATTTTTGATTGTGTTTTTGCTGCTTGCTGGACATTCCGAGATTTCTTCTGGGGTCATTTCTGTAACTGCGCCGTTATACATGTTGATTTTCGCACGCTTTGACCTTGAAGGAACTATACGTTTATATATTCCACGAAGAGATGTTTGTTTGTTTTGGGTTTCCACTATTGCCAATACGTCACCATTGGAAGTTGATAAAACAGTTTGTTCTTCTGCTGGAATTGGCTTCAGCTCACGACTTCTCATTCTCAATAGAATTCGATCATCAAGAGGAAAAGCGTATCTTCGAAGTTCGTACACCTGGTTTTCATTTTTGATGGAAGCAAGTCGAACAAATTTAAGTTGTTCAAGCTTATATCCAAGTATAGGTAAAAGAGGATGCCTGGTAGAAAGACACCTGGACCTTTTATAAAAAGAACTCTCAGCTTGTTGAGGAGACCTTGGCTTGACAGAAGGACGAATCTCCGCCATAGGAAGTGACTTGTGAGAAGAATTAGACGCGATAATAGGAAGAGTTTTTTCTTGAGAACGTATGTCAAAAAGATTTAAAGGTCTTCTGCGAATAACACCCGGAATAGCTTCGCCATTAGGCAGACACTCGAATTGTGAACTTGATTCTGCAACAAAAAAATAGAGGATCACAGATGAAAGGTTGAGTCAATAGATTAGTTAAATTGAGTGATATCCAATTCAGAGAAGAAAATTAAAATTTTTTAATAAAAACTTTAGTACATAAAACTATCCGCTTGAGTTAGAGAACAACATTATTAAACAACGCGTGATACTTACAATAGATTTAATTTGAATGTTACCTCACCTTACATTCACGGTCTATCTGAACGGTTAAGGAATTCACTTAAAAAATTTAATATCAACGATTATTTTGAAAACACAAATACTTTAGGAAATTATTTGTTGAAGAAGAAAAACAGCGATTCCATTAAAAATTTATCTGGTGTTATTTATCTAATTAACTGTAAATGCTGTAATAAAGATTATATAATTGAAACTGGCCAAAAATTAAAAACCAGAGACTGAACTTCTAAGTATTAATCCTTCTAACCTATGATAAAGTTTCTTCTTATTAAAAAAGGTAGTTTTTAACTAGTTAAAGTCCCTTTAACTTTTAAGACTAAAAAATATAATTTTCACTGTAAAATCTAAAAAGTGACATTGTTATTTTTTTGTTTTTTACTCTTTGAATATAATCTGATATTTTGATCAACTTCTAAAACTCAGATAAACCATTTACATTAATCTAAGAAATTATTTATCATGATTATTTTCCTTAAAATTACTAATTGTAAAAATATAATTATTTAGGTTATACGCACCTTTTTAAAAAGGTGCGTATTCATACCGAAATGTCAAGGATTGAGAGAGGAGTTTTTAATTAAATAAATTTTGAGTTCGAAAAAATTTTTTTTTTAATATATGAAGTGCACAGCCCTGTTCATGCAAATTACCCCAATTATCTTTAATCAATAAATTTCTTATTTAAGATAAGCTTATAGAAAGAATTCCTACTATTATATATATTTCATATTATTATATTTACCAATAAAATTGAAAATAATCGCCAAGTGTGGAACGAAAGTTTGAACAATCCACATCTTTTCTAGTTGCAACAGAACTTTTTAATATAACAATAAAAATGTAATTAGCAAGTTTATCTAGAGAACATTTTTTCTAATTGATAAGCTTATATATTGTATGATAGGTATTTGTCTCTTAGAAAACAGATTCGAGATATGTTCCTATCTGATATTTAAACCAGATATGAGTAATTTTAAATAAAAGAGACTTAATTGCAAAGTCCCCTGAAACTGATTACGCTATTTGCATAAAATCATCATATCGCCTTCATATAATATTTTCACGTCTAAATTTTTACGTATACGGTTTTGTTCGTACCAAATTGCTCCATGATGACTCAAACAAAAAAATTTTATCTATCTCTAACAAATCGATAATAATCTATAATACCAAGTATCTTTTAAAATACTTTATATCTACAAAATAATGGTTTAGAAAAAGGTTGACCAGGACCGAGGGGGACATTTGACTGTACGATTAATTTTCACCTTATGGTCAAATAAAAGATTTTTCCACAAGTTATTTTTGACGTGAAATTTCCCGCTCGTTTCAAATCCGCAGTTCAAAATAGGGGTTCTCATTTAAGAAAAGGATCTTACCATCATTTGACCTTGAAAATTTACCTCAAGGTCAAAATTGATGGTATAGACAAATATCCATCTCTTTCCTGGTCAACCTTTCTCCAAAACATTTCTTTGCAGATGAATTGTTTTAGAAGATATTTGGGATTATAGATTAAAATGCGTCACTGTGTATATCTATAAAAATCTGCTTATAATAAGTTCGTATCTCTTAGAACAAAGGCATCAAGAAAAAAAGAATCTTACCTCTACAAGTGGGGCTCTGCAGCTAATAACCAAGTATTTCCCTAACCATTCAAGGGAACAAAATGACTCCCTTTCGAAATTAAAAACAAAACACCTAAGGTAGTCGGAAACAATCTCTCTTGAAAAAGCATCTTCTCCCGAGTTGATAAAAATTATGGAAGGAGCTTTTAAGCATACTTCGGAATCTCCAACTTGGAAACCATCTAGGTGTCAGCTTACTGAAGCGGGAGGTAGGGAATTAGATGTACCTACTTGTTTTTCTGGTGGGGGAGGGGCAAAACCAAGTAGTAAAAACAAGATCACTCAAACTGTGTGTAGCTGCCATCAAGAGGTTGATACGGTAATTCTTAAATCAATCGGACGCAAAAAGCCGACTAATGGGAACCTTAAAAAAACAATTTTATGAGAACACGGAACAAAGTCAAAGAGGAGAAAAACGTACAGATGAGAGGATTAACAGACTATTGTAACCAGGCTGATTAAATGAACTGAAAAAAGTTATATTCGTCATAAGGTTATCTACAATCAAGCTCGTTGACGACCAACTCAAGGCTGTTCAAGCGGCATTGAATAAAAAATCGGTGGGTGCAACTCAGAGAAATCATCGCAATATTTGAAGATTGCACCTTGATGAATTATTATATTATCGTATTCGGTTCGGACATAATATTCGGAACTATGCACATTGATGCTATTCACGACGTATCGCATTGAGCGTAGAACCAACAGTAGAACTTAAACAAATAATAGTCCAGAATTCGAACTTGTTAAAAAAAAGTTTAAAATTGGTTGGTTGGCGCCCGAAAAGAGTTTATGAGAAAGAAAATTTATTTTCTGTATGTCAAGAAGAAAAATTATCACAGTGTGGGAACAAATAATTAAATCTGTAACGAATACTACGTAAACACAATGTCTTAATTGTATTTCGTCGGAGTTCTTGGACAAAATAAAAGTTCTTTGTCAAAATAAAAGAAGGCCAACAGAAGTTTCTTTAATTTTATTGTCGTTCTTTTCGATGTGAAGCGTAGTTGCCACATAATATTGACATACTGCTTACGTACCCTGATTATATTTTGATATTTTTGCAGATTAAGCTCAGCTTTTAGTAACACTATTTTTTTAAATTATTGGCAAATATAACAAATTCTCTTTAATTTCATTTGGATCCATGCACAATTTACATTTTTAGCAGATGCATACATAGGAGAAAGGTCAAAAAGGAAACTTCTGTAAATATCTAGAAAAACTTTTACGGATACATTTCTCAGGGTAACTAAAATAAAATAATTATCAGAAATAAAATTCACACATCATTTTGCTATATATTAATAATCTGTCCAGAGCAGGGGTACATATATTAATAACACATACATTTAATATTATAGTTATGAGAGTGCATTCGTTAAAGCTGAAGGACCTTGTTCCAAAACAGGGTGAAAGATTTAATGAAGGAAATGATTTATGGCCATTTCCAGATTATTTTAAATGTTGGCAAAAACTTATGACATTATTTGAAACCTAAAAAAATTGAGTTTCAAACTTTTTAATTTACCGTGATAAAGAAAAGCGTTTTTTAGAAACTCTTATTTAAACGATCAATAATTTAAAAATATACGATAAAAGCTTCTTACACTTTCTCATTAAACATTATTAAATTATATTCCGCTTATCTGCAAAATTGTACATCTTAAACTTTCATAAATTGCGCATTCTAATTATTTGAAGAAAATACAAATATAGAGTATCATCTCATTCCGAATGCTACAAATCAAGGAATCAATCAATCATTTGTACATTTTTAAAATTATATTATTTGAAGCGATTTTAACTTTACAAAACATTAATAAAATTTAAAGTAACTTAAGATCCTTAAACGTGGCAAAACATAAATACAGAGAAGACAGCGTCATCTATGAATGCTGATTTACAAACGTACTAATGTAAAACTCTTTTTTATAGAGTTCACATTGCCTAACGGACATTCCGTGACTTCTTCTGAAGTTAATTTTTTAACCGCTCCGCTATACATATTTATTTTCGCCCGATATGCTCCAAAAGCTCCAGGTTTATATATTCCACGAAAAACATTTTGTCCTCTCAATTTTTCTAATACTGCAAACACCTCACCATTAGGCATTGCTAACACAATTTGTTCTTTGGTAGGAACAGGCTCAAGGATCTGTCTTTTTGCTCTTAATTTAATTGACTTATCAGAAGGAAAAACGTATCTTCGAAGTTCAAATATGCGGTCCGGATTTTTGTGGGAAATAAGTCGAATAGATATAAGATCTTCAGGTGTGAATCCATGCACAAGAGATGAAGGTTTCCTGGTACGACGACGAGGCTGTACAGGTTGGGGAGACTTGAATCGGGCACGAAGAGGCGGCTCAGTAGATGCAGGAGAACTGACAGAAGAAAAGCTGGCAAGATAAGGAGTTATTTCTGGAGAATGTCTTTTAGGAGAATTCGAAGGTCTGTAACGAGGAACACAAGGAATAGGCTCACCGTTAGGCAAACACTCGAACTGTGAACTTAATGCTGCAACAATAAATAGATGATGGAACTGTTTGGAATACGATAATATGTTGGTATATCTAAAATCAAGAATTTAGTTGCAATAGTTAATGTAGTTGTTGACATGGTTTTCAACTTTATACTCCATCTTATCTATTACATCTATGTATATGAAAAAAAATTTAGAAATTTCTCAGGTTCGCTTCATACCAAGTTCCCTTCACTCAGCTGAGAGATCTCCAGATTGCTGATGTCTGAGGTTTACAAAGTCAATGTAGATAACAGTTAACACATGATTTCCAGCAAATCTCTTCATTAGGGTTCATGAGTATTCCAAATATTTTGTATCAAGGCTTTATCAGCTGGCTAAAAAGCTTAAATGCTACTACTTAATATCTAGGATTTCCATTCTAGTACTTCATTTACTGGATGGAAGTTTCTAATGTATCCCCTGAGGGTTTAAATTTTTCTTGCACCTTCTTCCTATTCCTTAACACACCTCCCACACACTTACTTGGTAGTGGGAGGGGTACCTACAGTTTCAGGTGAGTTCTGAACCAACAAGAGCAACAGCCTTAAGTACTTAGAGAACCTTTTTCACTAAAGGTAACGGTCCCACGACTCTCCGGAGGTGAACAACTCCCTTGCTCGGCCAGTGTTCACCGCATGGGCCACCGAGGCTCTTCCAGAGTGCGAGGCGGGAATCGAACCCGCAAGCCGACAGAGTGGCTCCAAAGCCTGCGCTTTAGCCTTCACGACTATCGTCACACTGTTACTTAATTTACTAAACATTTTTTTTCATATAATGCGCTAACTTTGCCGCAAAATTCCCGAGCTCAACAACCTCAACAACCTCATCAACGGAGTTTTTCAGGTCGAGAGTAGTTTTTTGGTCAAGAGTACTTTCTAAGCTGATAGACTTATTATTATTGCAGTTACATTTACCACTCTCTCCCTTTAAACTGGAAATATAATCGTCTTTCTCCAATCATTTAAAATGTGGGCCCAGGTATTATTTATTTTTTAAACTGAAATTCAAACAAAGTTTTTGTGCATTATCGAAAAAAATCTTGATAGATTTGAAATATATTTAAATGTCAAACAAGCTCTTGCCTTCGTAAAATTTTTTTTCGGAAATCGCAAAAATACGTAACGCCTAATTTCCTCTAAAAAATAATAAATTTCATCTCCGAAAAAATTCTGCAACTTCAAGTGTAGAACCTGCTTGATTTCAAATATCTTTGATTTATGGAAGAAAAGTTCATCTCAGTCAAAAGAAAGAATTCTCGAAATTTTTTGATTTTTCAAGATTTTTAACTTATTGCAGAAACGGAAGATGTGGACCAAAAAAATTGCTCTAAGCTTCCCATGCGAAAAGGAATATTTTCCGCATTATTACGTTTTTAATTTTAAAATTTATTTAAAACGACCTCTCTTTTCGGATTTATCACACTTTTCCTCATGTGCTTATGTTACAGATAGAGTATAAAAATATTTAGTTACCGATAGAATTAACGATGCACGCCCAGGATAATGCCAGAGTGTAAAAAATCCTCATGTTTTTTTATTGAAGGAAAAAACTGAATAATATTTTAATTAAGATTTTGAATAAAAAAATAATAATAGACACCCTGCTGCATCATTTGATGCTGTATTTTATTCGATAGTCGTTATCTCTTAGATCGATGAAATAAAATATGCCCTTGTGAGATATTAAAATTTCATAAGAGTATGTTTTAAGGAGGAGAATGTGGCTAAGAATAATAAAAATAATGCAATATTTATCTTATCTTTCACGTTTTAGGTAAAGATGGTTTTTACATTAAACCGATTTGGATTTTAAAAAAAACACATAAAATTTCCAAGAAAGTTTTCGAGCCTGATTTTTAATTTTTCAATTTTTTTATAAGTAGATAAACGTGACGAAAAACTGACCATTTTTTTCTATTTGGCGTTCGCAGTGCTCGTGAATAATAGGACAATTGTTTTAATCGCCGAAGTTTTATAGATTTATATTATGTAAAGATATTCCATCATAAATGGAAACAATATTTTAATGAAAAAATTTCTCTTAAGGCTATTCTTGTTAATATTATAAACAAATTTGATAAACGAATGCATTATTCAGGCATTTGTCGACGCAAAAATTTGTTTTTTCAATACCACTCCTTTTAATTAGGAACTTCACGATAATTTTAGCAACACCTATCACTATATGATAAATTGTATTTTCTAAAAAGAAATTTAATTAAAAATGCATTATTGGGGCATTTGTCGCTTTCACGGTCTTTTTATAACAATAAACCAGAGTTTGTCCGACGGTCTGCTCATACTCGGGTCAGGGTTTGACTGACCGCCGGGAGCGATTAAGCAGATTGGTCGTATTGACCAATCTGCCACAGATTAACGGATTTTCGTCCCATATTTGGGCCGACTTGACGGAATAGGTACGACTCTGGCAGCTTGAAAACATCTTAGTCCGCCTAACCTTGATTACCGTAGATCGGTTAACAATATAGGACCGACTTTGGGCCATCGGTTAATTGGTTTCAAAAATTCAGGTTTTAAAACGCTGAATTTTTCGCTAAATTTTTCAGAGGCGCGCACGACTCGCAAGTTTGAGCGCGACCTTAGCGCATCCGGTTGCCTCCTTCTTTGTATTTCCCCCACATTTGTGCGCAGGCTTTTTGAAACTGAAGTTTAAGTCATCGTCAACTGTCATTTGGTGATTGTGAATGCTCTTTTGTTAAAGCTTTTTTGGCTATAATGAATACATTTTGGTCACAGATATCATGCTTTGCTCTAGATTTGGTTAAAAATGTTAACTTTTCTGGACTATACAACACCGTTACAATAAATTTATAATAAATTCAAATCTGTACATAAATTTATATTATTGCAATTCATGACATTTATTACGATTAAAACAAAAATAATTTCATTGTCTTATTGTTTTCCAAAACCAACGAAAAAAATGCTAATCTTAATTAAACTGTTTAAACCCAGCGAACTAAACTGTTCTTCGGCATTCAACAAAGATAAAAATACATTTTTTAATGGATTAGCACGACATTAAAATCTCGAAAAATAAACTTTCGACACTTTTAAATTTCTTAATTGAATTTTTCTTAACCCGTAATGGTCTCGCCGCCTCAAAATAACATAGTGGTCACACTGGGTCCAATGGACCCCACGCAAAAAATCAGTTGCCATTTGCGTCCTTTCTAAAATATGGACCTAAACCTTGAGCTAGAATTTACTTCACGACTTCCTCTTTATAATTTTTTTGAGAAATTTGTTTTTTTTCACAAAAATATCAATAAAAGTGTTAATTGAGATAGAGCAAAAAGAAACCTGCTGCGTTTCACTCTGAGAATAGTATAGTTTTACAAAAAAATTAGTCATATTTGGCCACGTTATGGACACGCTGGGTCTGCTGGTCCCCCAAAAAAACGAACGTGCAAATCGATGTCTACAGGCGCACTGACGCCACAATGACTTTTAAAATGCCTTGAAACATATTCTATCACCCTTGAACAACAACAGAGAGCTACCATTTAATTTCGATCGGATTCATGAAAAAGTCACAACTGAAAACAACCTAAGCGAACAAAGAAAAAATTGTTTGAAAAATTGTTCAAATAAATTTTTTGGGGGTAAGTGAAATCAAAATAGCAATCATGAATAAGATGCGTATTTTATTTTACAATATTTGAATAAGCAGTGCCGGTCAGATGTAGTCAGATTAATAAGCCGTACATTTAATATAATAGAGTTCCACATATAACTTTGTGATGAATTGCGGATCACACGCGAAATACTTTAAAACTCTTTGAAATTGTATGATTGCTGCTTAATGGACATTCCGAGATTTCTTCTGAGGTCAATTCCTTCACCGCACCACTGTAAACATTTATCTTTACCCGTTTTCCGCCCTTACAAACAGAAGGATGGGCACTAGGTTTATATATTCCCCTAAAGTTAAATTGTCTGTTTGTTCTTTCCAATATTCCGAAGACGTCACCATTAGATGTTGATAATACAATTTGCTCTTCAGTAGGCATGGGCTTAAGGGTCATATGTCTTGCTCTTAATTGAATTTCTGTATTGGGAGGAAAAGCGTATCTTTGTAGTCTAAATATCCGGTGCGGATTTTTGTAGGGAGAAACTCTAATAGATCTAAGATCCTCAGGTCTAAATTCAAGCACTAGAGAAACAGGTCGAGTAAAAGAAGAAGACGTAGACATGTTATGAAGAGAAATTTCGGCAAGTGGAGGAGATCTAGACCTAGCGTGAAGGTGCGGCTCGGCAGGTTGGGAAGAACTTGCATGAGGAGGTAGGACAAGAGAACTAGTCCCTGCTGAAGAATTTCTGCCAGTGGGGTTTAAAAGTCTGGAATAAGAAAGACCAGGCACAGTCTTCTCATTAGGCCAGCTCTCGAACTGTGTATTTAATTCTGCAACAAGAAATAAAGAATTTCATATTTCCTGAATTTCGAATATGGTTTTAATCGCTGATAGTAGTTAATCTATAGGAATTCTGAAACACGGCTGAATAGTTGAGGTTGAGACTGGTAGATAGTAGCTATCCTAATATCAGTCAGTAAGTTACCATTAGTCGTTAAGTTACTATCAGTCAACAAGGTGATACCTGGATTATTATCGGCTCGTACTGTAAATACTGCACTACTTTCAGTCGTTAAGGTCAGTATCTTTCATGGATACATATTTTACTAAAAAATGTAGGTCCGTGCATAAGAGGCCCACACGTGTTCAGAATTCAATATTTCAACCTTCACGGAAATTTCTTCGTAGACTCAATATCTGACGATTTTCTATATATTAAAGTCTCTAGAAAGTTAGATGTATGACGTGTTTTAGCGATGCTTTTTTTAGTTCCAGATACATCGACGTAGATCATTATAATGACAGTTCACTCTAATGTCTAACGATTGAGGAAACCAGTGCGCGCGAAATTTAAATTCAGGCCAATGGCGTTTGTAGAAGTCCAATGCTAAAAGGAACGATAGCGTGAAACTTTTTGAACTTCAGACCTAACCTAACGATTTTTGAAAATGTTCAACCTGGAGGTGGAGGTGGATGTGCAGGTAGAGGTGGACAACCTTCACCTCTACTTCCACGCTAGATATTTTCGGAAATCGTTAGTTGGATTTGAAAATATAAAATATAGCTCGCTATGCTTCTTTCCAGCTATGTTCCAACTATGTCATCATTGATTTATTACCATGCCCTCACTAAGCAGGATCAAAAGGCCTTCTTTTGTCAAGATTGTCTAAAAGTCTATTCAAAAGGCGTTTCCATCAAAGGGGTATCTGATATATTCATGAAGGAAGCAAAAAATGTTTATGCCAAGGTGACTGGGTATGATGAAAGTAACTATAATTAATTTGCTACTCTAAAGTTGCCAGAATCTCGAAAAATGACTGAAGGAAGTCTGAAAGCGAAAATGAGTCTTCCTCTGTAAAACTGACGAATCCCATTATGATGGGTTTGAGTCTTTCACGACTAAAAGAACAAAGAAGGAGAATCAGTTATGAGTGGATCAGAAGCAGCATGATATGGATGACAGTAATGGAGATCGAGACAATTAAGAGACGGAGGAGGATTCTGTGATTACGAGGGCTGTCCCAAAAGTATCCGACCTAGGTTCATGTCTTCGCGCTGAGAGACTCAGGCGACCTCTGGACGGTGCGAACGCCACTAACAACTCCTTACCTTCTTGTCAGTAGCCCAAGATACCGATAAAACGACTTAGTTCCCGCGCA
>JAAAKG020095262.1:0-16130 GCA_010014905.2 Druon quercuslanigerum
CAATGCACTTTTTGTCGCCTGCGGGGGTGGTCGATATATCGACCAGCAGTCAGGTCGGGGACTCTACTTGAGGTATCAATCCTGATGTTTATAAATTCATTTGTGGTTGATTTTAATCGTGAATTTTCGCCAATTACAGCTCCCAGCCATACATAAAAACGTGCCAAAATAGCCTATTTATGCCACGAAAAACTGTGACTTAAATGCGGATTTAGGGCACACTATGCTATAAAATACATTTTATTTGGTTGTAAATTAATTTGTTTACTGAAAATTGGACTATTCCTATTCCTAAGTTAAAAATTTAACTTTTTTATTTGCAAATTCAAATATTTGGTCGAAATTCAGGTATTTTGTTAAAATTTTGTCTCGTTGGTAGAAAAGTAATTACACTATGTGAAATTTCATCTTTTTAGTTAAAACTTAATGTAAT
Source organism: Druon quercuslanigerum (assembly GCA_010014905.2). Taxonomy (NCBI): domain Eukaryota; kingdom Metazoa; phylum Arthropoda; class Insecta; order Hymenoptera; family Cynipidae; genus Druon; species Druon quercuslanigerum. Next base: position 434 of record JAAAKG020095262.1, read on the forward strand.
TGTTTGACATTTTGTTTTGAAAATATATGTAGTTGGTTAAACATTTCTTGTTCGCCGTACCATTTTAGTCGAAAATTTAACTTATTTGTCGAAAAATCATATGTTCCGTTTAATATTTCAACTTTTATAAAAAATTCGTACTTTGGAGATGTTAATTTAAAATTCATTTATTTTGTTTAAAACTCGTATGTTTTTTTATGAAAATTAAATTAATTTAGTAGATAATTCAACATTTTTGCAGAAAATTTTTGTTCTTTTCTTTAAAATTCAACAATTATGTTTCAGATTAGCTTTTCTTGTTAAAAATTGATACCTTTGAGTTGAAAACTGAACTGTTATGTAAAAAATTCGTCTTTTGGCTTAAAAGTGCAACATTGTGGATGAGATAATTTTTACCCGAAAGAAAAGTTGATAATGGTGAGGGAAAGTCAGGGATTTCCAAAGTTGTGATTTTGTAGCGACCCTGAAATTTGCAAAATGGTTAAGGGAGTTTGAACAAAGGGAAGTGTGAAAAAGAAAGGGATGAAGTAAGAAAAATGAGACACTTAGAAACTTGATGGTCAAAGGACGTGGTACCATCTAACAAAGTGAAAACGTGTTCAAGATATAAAATGTGTCTTTGGAAGCTGAAAGAGAAAATTATTCCCGTTGGGCAAGCTCGTGCCACTCTTTCTAAGTAGCTTAATTACAGTGTTTTTGTCTTAAGCTCTTCACGTTGTTGCAATTCGAAAGATTTTATTTTTAAACTTTGAATTAGCAAAAAAAGCATATAATAATGTACAAATGGAATAAATTTGGCAAGTGCCCTCTTCTAGCCGAAACAGGGAAAGTATGGGTTGACGTTAAAGATTCTAATAGGTTTAGTTCCAGATTGAGAGTGACGGTTTGGTCCTGCCATTTGGTTGTCAGGAAAAGCTTTCAAGTTCGACGCTTGTTGAACGCGTACCGCAGACAACTTTTCCCCCCTAGTTTGAAGGGCGTTAAATTGGGAATCAGGTTATACATTTCTATCTCCATGTCCAACTGCAGGGAAATTCAATCAAATCAGCGCCCCAGGCTAAAATGATTCTGTTCTGCTTCGACAGTCATCTGACACCCTGTTTTCCACCTATGTTCCGGGCATTGGCACTCTTATTTTGATATGCTTATGACGACAAATATTACATTTTTCTTCATCTATATTCGTAAACTAGCGATATAAAGCATGTATTGCAATGTTAATTATTGTTGGTTTATTCATACGGTTTTAATACAGAACAAATCGTTTTTTTCGATTTTCTAAACAAAGACATACGGTTTCAACTTCGAACTTTTATCATTAAAGTTCTCAAATAAAAGAGCTTTTGACTCAGTTGAAGTTGAAAATTCGCCAGATTTATAATTGAATCTGTTATTTTCGATGAATATTGTATTTTGAACTTATAGTTTCTGGAACGTTACTTTCAAAATTAAAATTTAATCATTTTATTGCAAATATCCATTTTTTGCTATAAAATAAGGGTTGTAACCTAAAATTGTTCTAAGTTGGTAATCATGATGGTTTTTTGTTTAAAAAGGCTTATTTCCATTGAAGAAAACGAACACAACCCCACGCTTTTTTATCTAAAGCAGACGCTAAAACACAAATATACAAATAATTATACTTAAAAAAATTATTACCCAAAATATTTTGTCATTGTTTATGATGGGACTCCTCTTCGAAAATCTGTTGCAATAATAAATTGGCCTTTTTTGTCAATTTTATATATCAAGTTAAAGATTAATTTATTTTGAACTCGACTGTACATCTAGAGCATCCTTAAAAGGGATCATTTTCAGATCTAATTTTCAAATTTAAAATATAAAAAAATTTCATGTAATGAAAAGTCAAATAACAGAAATAAAGAATTAATGACCATCAACATTAGAAGTCGTCAAAGTGAGAAAATGGACAAAGTTTATTAAATGACATTTCGTGACAATTTTTTTTATTTTTATTTATTAACATAGTTTACGGGTGATTGCCAAATGGCTTACCATTTTAGACCATGATATTTCAAAGCCAACAAAAATTTTAAACCTCCTAAACTGTTTAAAAACATTAAATATAAGCCGATAGAGTGTGAAAAAATAAAATTATAACATCAAGGAATGTATATGTGATGGATATAAATGTTACACATAAAACCTGTGTTGATTTATATCTTTTCGAACTCAATATAAATACCTTCTGTGCATTTTAAATATTTACAAAAATTTATTTATAATTTGTAAATGAAGTTTTTTAAAATTTGGAAACTCTACTAAATTGTGTAACTTGTTTGTCGATGTAGTGACGGTTTTCGATCTGCTAGACTGGTAGTTTTTTAAATTGTTGGAATAATTACACATTCTTGGAAAAATATATTAGGATTTTTTGTTACAAAAAATAGGATAAGGAAAGATTGATTTCAGAAGTGCAAGACATAACTTGTATTTTGCGCAGTGAAATAATTGAAAATTGCGAAGAAAAGAATGTTAACAATTACGAAAAAGTTTGCTGTTTTTTTTTTACATTTTATTTGACTTCATGTTGACCGTAAGACTGACTATATTAGAGATAATTTGCTAAAATATTTAATGGAAATTTATAACGGTCGAAGAAAGGAAAATAGTTTTGGATCTGATGTATCTCGAATGTTTGCATTTTGTTATTATTACTATATAATTACCCAACTGATCGGTAATTTTTATTTAATGTTTCATATATTTTCGTTTTGCCCAATTAGAATTTAAACTTTATCAAAGTGTCTATATGTTCCAAGTTTACTCAACTGAGTTCGGTAAAGTTTCTCAAACTATTTTTCTCTGTGTACTTGAGGGATTCATAGGATTTCCAAAGAAATTACAAGATTGCAACGGATTTCTGTGGCCTTCAAATGATTTTGCAAATTTCAAGGGATTTAAAAAAATCACGAGTTTTCCAGGAATGTGTAGAGGATCTCAACATATTTCAGGGGACCTAAAGGATTTGATAGCTTTTAGGGTATTTAAAAAGATTCGAAAGGATTTAACATTATTTTTTGATAGAAGTATATTGTACACCAGATTAGAATAAAAAGTTTAACCCTCGATTTAATTTTTTTTTTAAATTGCATGCAACTATTTTTCTACTAATTTTCTAAATTTCTGCTACTATTGACGCTATTTTGAAACTTTGAAATGAGTCCGACACCTGTGCTTCCAATGATTTATTATGAAATTGTTATTCAAGATATTTCAAACATTTAAATGTTGAGAAAATGTTCATTGTACAGATGTGTAATTTCAAATAGCTTACGTTCAAAGAGCTAGAGCTTTATACGTGTCAAAGCTGAATTCTTCATTAAAAATGTTCGATTCGTAACCAACTTAGGCTACGTTATCCATATATCTGTTATATAGTTAAGCAAAGTATCAAATGAGTTATGGTCTTTAGATGAGTTTCGAGGGTTTAATTAAACTCGCTGCGTGTTGATTGTCCGGAGCCAAGTGTACGGTTTTGGTTGCAGGACATACATTGTGTAGACGGTATGGAGAACTAGTTACGATCGGATCTCACTATTACTATGGCAGAGAAGTCGATTTCCTGGTAAGCCAAGCTCTGCTTCCAGAACCATGTTGCCAGGGGTTTGAGGGAGAAGACCTCTCTCTTTAGTTCCGTTCCTATTTCGTGCCGTTTGTTTCTCTGTCTCAGCCTCGTTAGGGAAACTGTCTGAATTCTGGATACATAGGCTTAACGTTACACACAGTGCTTCCTCGTTCTATGTACTTTGACGCTTTTAGAATTGTCTTTCAAATGATGTTCGCTTGTTGCATTCGCTTATCACATTTTACCATCTACTAGTTTATTATTATCCCAACAAACACTAATCAGACCCATCAGCCGGAAATGTTGTCGATAAAAGCATGAAACTTCCTCCTCGACTTCCTCTAATATCTGAGCTTGACGCAATTAGAGAACTTAAATTGCTACTTACGTTAGAAATCTCGTATCATGATTTCTCTCGCTGTCATTAATTAGTTCTGAAACTTTATTTCCAGCTCGATTTTGAGAGAAATGTATTTATTACAAGTTGGCCTTAGGTCACAGAAAACTTGTAAATGAAGAAAAAGTCACGGAATTATATTGGTCAGGGAATTATATTGGTATCCTGAAACTTAGGGAATTTCTACAAGAGGTACTCTAAATAACTGTGAAGGATACATAATTTGCCCCTTTTAATTTTTACTTGTGTTTTGTTTATAAAAGATTCTATATTAAAACTGTTATAAGATTACGAGTTGGTCTTTAAATATATTAATGGTTGGTCAGGGCTATTTAAAAATTGTTCAGGAAAAAACTACAGAATTTCGAAATTGAGTTTTGCGGGCACCCTGGAATATTCTTGTTTGTAAGTTATTTGCCTTGTATTTATGTTTATATTTTCATTTTGCAGTTGCTTCCTCCTGGCGGTTATATTTTTCGTTAACATTTTTATAATTTGGTTGGCTAAAAATGTAAATATTTCGGTAAAAAATTAACTTTTTGTTAAAAATAAATGTTTAGGTGCTAAAAATGTTACTGAAATCTTTGTTGGATAAAAATTAAACTATGTTTTTGGAAATTCGTCTTTTCGGTACACAAATTTCATCTGTTTTATTAGAAATTTCATATTTTTTGGATAAAGATGCAGCAGTTTTGTTAAAAATTAATCTTCTTTGATTGAGGATTTAACTATATTGTTGAAAATTCGCCTTTTATGTTTTGAAAGTTCAACACTTTGTTTATGTTTTTGTTTAAAAATGCTCTTTTTTGGTCGAAAATGAATCTTCTTGCTTGAAAATTCTTTATTGTGGTTTTAAAGTTCATCTCTTGTGGTAGAAATTTAATCTTGTTTGAAATGTAAACTACAGATTATATTTTCTGGTAAGAATTCATCTTTTGTTGTTTGATGATTCAAATATTTGGTTAAAAACTCAACTACTCAGTTAATATTTTTATTATTTTGCTCAAATTTTAAGTCTGTTTGAAAATTTAACTATTTTGTTGAAAATTTAAGTGTTTTGTTTAAGAGGCCTCTTCGTCGAAGATCAAACTGGTAAAATTTAATCTCTGTTTCTTTGCTAATTTGATCTTTCGGTTGAAAATTCAGTTTTGTAGATTGAACATTGAACGATTTTCTTAAAAATTCATCTTTTTTATTCCAAAATTCTATTTCGCTGAAAATTCGTCCGTTGGGATTGAAAATTAATCTCTTATGCTAGAAAAGTAATCTTTTTCGGCTGAAGTAAGCTAATCAGTTATTTTTTTTTTAGTTTTAATCTAAAATTATTTTATTCCACTCAAGAAAAATTATATTTCAAAAATTTTACAAGGTTAAATTGCATAGATAGAAAATTTGCAAGTAGCGAATATATATGTAAATATATAATAGGAAGAAGAGAAATTTGTCAGGAAAAAATTACGGAAGTCAGGGAATTTTGAAAATGAATACTTACAGTTTGTTGATCTCTTGAAATTATAGCTCGTGTAGCTTGACACCATAAACATTTTTCAAGTAGTTCGAGCCAACGTCAAGTGCACCTTCCAGCTGATCATACTCTTCACCTTTTTTACTTGCACTCACTCCCAGTGGCTGACGTTACAAGACTTTTACTACTTGCAGCAACTACAAGAGCATTTTTAGGCTTTCGAATTTATGAACAATCAGATAAATTCCACATTCGGAACTATTATCCCAATAAATGTTGCTAAATTGCATAGCATTTAAAAACAACAATTTTTAAATGCTTTGGACTCTATCTAATCCCCCTTGTCCCCTTTTCGATTTGAAAACTGCCTTAAAATACCTAATATCGAGAATATTGAGCCAACTTTACTTTTTTACTCTTTTTTAGAAGCTCTCTATTTATTTTTTCTTGAATCAGAATCATAAAATTTAAGACATTCAAAAACAAGACGCTTTGAATTATTTTTCTATCAATTTTAAATATTTCCAAAACGATTTATTTGCTAATTTTGTAGATTTGAAGAACATCAGGCCAGAATAGTCTAAAAATAGGGGAAATTTGAATATTTTTCACGAAAAAGGGAAATAATTTCTGTTTGAAAAAATTAATGTAGTTGCTGATATTAAATTCAAATTGACATGCTTTAAATTATCGACCATATAGTTAATTTGTAACGAAAAATATGAATTTTTCTAAAAAAATATGAAGTTTTTACCAAAAAGACGAATTTTCAACGAAAGAAATTATTTTTGAAGGAAAATGATGAATCTTAAATCAAAACAATGAAATTTTAAAAATGTAGTTGAAATTTTAACCAATCAGTCGATAATTGAATTTACAACCAAAAAAGATTTTTCAGTCAAAAAAGAACAAAATTCAACCATATAGTTAAATTTTCAATCCGAATTTATCAATTTTCAACAAACCTGTTTTTTCAATGAAACGGTTGAATCTTAAACCAAGAACATTAATTTTCTTACAAAAAAAAAAAAAAACAATTTTTCACAATGCTGTTAAATTGTCAATCCGAATCTATTAAATTTTAACAGAAAAATTTGTTGTCAATCAAATAGTTGAATTTTCTACAAAAGAGAACGAATTTTCTGCCGAAAAGTATGATTTTTTGAGAAAATTGTTGCACACGTTAGAATACACAAGATAGGCCCTGAATTCTCCGCTTTCGTACTTTAAAATAACATTTTAAGACATTTTTCTAACGAAACGATCTTAATATAATGTAGAGTACTAAAACGACGTATCAGAGATAAGTTCGCTTGTTGTCGTTGCAGAAACAAAATTTTGTTACTTAAAAGAAAATATACTAGAAAAAAATCGATAAGAATAAGGAATGAAAATATATTTACTGATAAAAATACATTTATAAAAATCAAACATAAACATTGTTGAATTCTGATTTTATTATATATTTTTCAATTTTTGATCTTCAATCTCGTTTTGATATATTTTTATCAGTAGAAAATTCTGAAGTGTTCAATGCATATTTTAAAGCAAGCTAAATATAGTATTTAGACACACAAATGACTAGAAAAGTTTCTAAAGAAAATGCGCTACTGATAGATGGTGTCAGGATATGGATGTCACGAGACATCCATACGATATAAAAAGTTTGTAATATAATGAATGCCATTCATCATGCATTCCATTTCATCCCTTTTCTTCTTATGAACATACTCTTCGAATCCTGCTCATGTTTAACAATTTTCAAATTTTTAAAGAACTCTTTCAATACAAACCTAAAAAGGGAAAAATAGTTTTTTAATTTTCGTCCTGTAGTTTCCTATCTATTATGGGAGCTTGCGAGTAGATCCAAAATGAATTACGAGTAAACTTCGTCCAGGAGGAAAGTATCGCTTCCGTAACGACCCTGAGTATCAGTTTCGCGCAAGATCTACTTACCATAGTATACGTATACGTAGTGGTCCCACTTCGCCTAACTCTCGAGACGTAAACCAATACATATCGTTCTTACCACTAAAGTTCTCGCCCCCCCCCCCTTCCCACCCAAGACTCCTTCTACTGGTTAGAATACCGTCAACTTGTTCTCTTTACGATGCTGAGTTTATAAGGGCGAAAATTCTAAGTATCCTTTAAAAAGCTTTGCGCATTCCTTTTAATTGATCAACATAAAGGGGGCCGTGCAAAAATTGCGTCATCTTATGTAATTCTTGCCAATTACATATTTTCGTGAATTTAATTGTCATGTAACAATAACACCATAATATTTGAATGATCAGCCACGCAAATATTTAAAATATTTAAAATTTCAGTTAAAAAATCAATTTTCAACCAGGGAAATGAATTTCTAATTAAAATAATGAATCGTTAACTAAAAAATGAACTTTGAACAAAGAAGTTCAACTCTAGACCAAATAGTTAGATTTTCTACTAAATTTTTCAATTTTGTACCAAATTGTTGACGTTTTTATCATATTGTTCAATTTTCTAGCCAAAAATGAAACAAACATAATTTCATGTTATTAACCTTCTCTCACGTAATCTCTCGTAAAACGGCTAGTTCACGTGTATCAGTTGCTTTTTTGCGTGGTGTAATATAAGTTGTTTTTTTACAATAGTTCAAGCTGTTGCAAAGACTATTTAAAAGCAAGAACAATGTTTTAGATGTTTTTTGTTATGGATTCTACGTTTAATAACAAATGTATAGATTAAAACGAAAAATAAGCGTCCTATCGAAAAATATATATTACAAAATTTTTAAACGTCGTAAAATCTGTTCACACAGTACCAAATATCAGCATTGTAAGATGAAACACGTGGTACACGGAACTTTGAAAGTCCAATAACTTTTTTAATTAGCAAATAATTCATTAATTGAGATTGGCTATATTATGTTATGAATTCATATCACAGTATCTTGACTTCTTATTCAGAAAAACTTGCTAGCGATCAAGGGGTTCTGCTTCATTAACCCAACAATTAATCGAGTATCGGTCAGCGGAGAAGAGCCATGTTCATATTTTCGCTAACGCAAGTCATAAAACTTTGACGTCGACATTCTTGGATTTTTTTAAAAGAAGAAAAGCGTGCAGCAAGTCTCTCGAGATTCTACGAATAAAGGCTCACCCTTACAAAGCCCTGACGAGATGATGACGAACTTCGCTCTTATTTTGTTTTCTAAAGGTTCTTCACTAGAGCGCAATCAGCGCTACGATGCCGTGAAAGTGATTTGCATCCTTCCTTTAGAAGAAAATTTAAAAAAATACATCGTGGTCTTAGGTCTCCTGAACTATAAAACGTGAAACCTCATTAAATGCTGGACAAAAAACTAGATATTTAGAATAGAATGAATACACATGATGTTTTTAGTTCTCATTTCAACGTATTTTCTTTCAAACATATCCTAACTTTTCCTCATCGTAAAATCATACCGATCCTGATTAAAGTATGCTAATTTCGTAAACTTTTCTAGTGTCTTTTAAAAATTGCTTAAATAATAATAACGTGGGAAATTGAGGCACATATATCACATGAGAAACCCGGGAAAATGCTCTTTACGATCCGGGAAATCCGGGAATTTGAAAACGAAATTTGGACAGATACCCTGTACTTGCTGAGAAATAAAATTTAATATTGATTAGAGTATTAAAGTGACATTAGAGAATTCTTTAAAGAACTCGAGATCCATTTGCGCCCGCAACATATTAAAAGTTTCCAGAATCGGCTGAATATATCCAGACTTGTGCTACTACGAACCATTGCGTTCACTTTAGTGAACGCAGTCGTTCTTTATCAGTGGTAACTAATTGATTCTGTAAATCTGGAACCAATTTTTTTTACATTAAAGTTTACTTGAGAAGCCCCAAGCTTTTGTTATCTTAACATTACATAACAATGGTACAGACAGTTGACAATTAAATTGAGAGTTGTAAATGTAGTTGTAATGCACCGGAAAAACATGGTTTACGAAGTGTTGAAGGTAATCGTTCAGGCAGGTTTTCTGCGTGGTCAATCTATCAAAATAGTTGTTATCTACCTTTTAGTGTTTTAATCTAATTTTGTTATAAAAAACCTAGATTTTTCTCGGTGGGACTATTTCAGAATGAACAATTATTTGAATTTGACCAAAAACAGAGGTATTATGAACTATGTACTTAAGCTGTTAGGTTTAGAGGGTTTTTTGGTAACATTATACAGAACACTGGATCATGCCCATTGTGCCGAAGCTTAAATTCCGGTTTATCTGCCTTTACGATCTGCCAAAGCATTTTGCTTAATAGCTTCTACGTGTCTGCGAATATATAGGATGGGACACCTTTTTTGCCGACGTCAAATAAACACAAAGTCGATGAGGTAAACTCCTACAAGGATTGCTAATAGACTGGGGTTTGCGAGACGTCTGGCGCAAATTCACACGCAATCACGAAAAGTTCAGATGAATTTCTCGGACCCTGACCAATAAAATTACTATAACCCAGATACATTCTTTCGAGCTTGAGAAAAATTGTCAAGTTCAAAGAATTTATTCGCAAAAATTGAGGGATTTCAAAGAATATTAATTTTGTTATTTTTTAGAGTTCTTTTAATTAAGTCTAAATTATATTACCTCAATTTCTGAAAAAAAAGTTTTGTTATTTAAATCTTTGTAAAAACAATGTACTAAATTTGAGCAATTTTGGAAATGCATTATATTTTCAAATTATTTCCTTTTCTCTGTGGAAAATGTAATAATCTAAATAAATTGGTTCAGAACCACCTAGAAAACTTTAACTAATTCGTTTTTTTAGAATAACAAATGATAAATTATTCAGTTCATGCTCTAGTATGATCATAGTAAGCCCTTGATAATACTTCATGAGTATTGAAGATAAGCTAAGGTAGCATCTGTACACAATTTTGTCTATCCCTTGGAAGAAATGACATGAAGGATTTTCTTTCTATGGGCTGCTCTCACCTATCCCCGGGTTCTCCATTCGATTTTAGACTGACTTCTACTCTGATGAACATCGACCGGAAAATTGTATTCTGGCAAAGCCAATCGCCTTAGTGATCCCGACTTCTCTCGAGTCCTACTATTCCATCTATTATCTATTGTGCGTGGCGTATGTGTTCTCGAAAATCAATAATCTCTATGCTTATACAATGATTAGAAAGCCCACATGTATTTGGATCGTATAAGGAAGTTTGGAGGAAATAGGATTCTGTGGCGAATAATCAATGTGTATTGCAATTGGCTATTAATTTCGATATTTAAATATAGATATGTGTATAGACATTTTTTGAAAATGTATATGCAACATGCAAATTTCCTTTCGCAAAGATAAATGTATCTCGTTACGTACTATTGTTCGTTGTTGGAAGGAAAGGAGCTTCTTATGTGATTACTTTTCATTGTTAGAAGAATAACCCATCCTCCAATCATCTCACTTTACATCAAATCCCCTTACGATCTGTTGATCTCGTTCTTTTTCATAATAATTTCTTCGATCGATCACCAACATGAAATAAAGAAAACATTTAGTTAATCAAATTGTTGGGCATATAAGAGGATATCTGAAATGTTTAAATTTGAGTCAGTGAGAAATAGGTTACTGAATCAAATCATTATGGATTTAGATTGATTAAGAGTGAAAACCGTTGAACATTCAGTCAAACGGCAGGAATTTATTGTTAAAAATTCATTCTTTCGAGTAAACTATTGTTAGAACATAAATTGGAAGGTGAAGAAGGAAGCACCCTTTGTCTGTGGCTAAAGAATTTCTGTAGCCTATACTGCTTCTGCGTCAATTAGTATCGCTTAGTATTAATAATGGTAACACAAATGTGCGGTACGGAGAGGTAGGATGAAATCCACAAGGGTGATAGAATATAGACTATATAGGGCATTTGTAGAACACCCTCTACGCAGCCTGCCAGCTCCTTGGCGTCATTATCATCCATTCACTAATACAAGAAGATAAATTACCCCCGCTCTCATTGTTACCGATTCTATCCTCTATCTCCCCATTTAGACCCTCTCTGCTTACAGTATTAAACGCTCTGCTGTCGTTGTTAATTACATCTCTGTAATCGGTTAAGCCACGCGAAACTAGGGTATGACAATAACAATAATAGTGCTAACGGCCATTCACAGGTTATTATGTCCACCCATGATGGACATGGGTGACGTGGTTTTCATCTTCATGTATAAATTCTCACCGGGATCCTTCAATGAAAGGAAATCTAAAGTTATTCAAATTCAGTGCACCAAATTTCATTGATAGACTTCATATTGATGCGGAAGTTGCCCATTTTATTCCTTCCAAAATTATGGTTGCTAGGGGCTAGGGAATTCCAGAAAGTCTGGAAATTTACAACTGGTCAGGAAATGTCGCAGAATTCAAAACTGGTCAGGGAAAGTCAGGGAATCTCATGGGAAACCTGACTGAGTCAGGGAGTTTTCGATAAAGAAGTTAATCTTATTATTTTGTCAAAAAATCGTTTTCCAACTATTCTTTATTTAAACATGCATTTTTTTGGTCCATGTTGCGTCGAGAATGTATCTTTTTTACTTGAAAATTCAACTATATGGTTGAAAATTCCTGTACACTGCAGTCCCGCAAGAAGAGTTCCCGTTATGGAGGACAAGGTGGTCTGAGGGAACAAGAGAGTGACGCCGCTAGGTTTCAAAAATGTCGCAGGCCATTCGCTTCAGTTCGCTTTAAGTCACTCAGTGATTTACCTTGTGCGCGTTATGAAAATGTCTAAAGAAAACAAGGAAGCGTTTATCTTTCCAAGAAAAAAAAAAGCTTTTAGACGAAGTGTAATCAGGTGCTTCAAAACAGATTTATATTTTTAGTATCGAAGGTCGATCTTTGAACTTTATTATCTATAAAAGTTAAAAATTCGAAATTTGCAGTTTATCTGCATTTCATTTAAACTTGTTTAATTTGAGATTAAGAATTTCAGAATTAAGAGTTCGAATTTTTTATTTTTTTGACCGTGAAAAATGTTTGCGAATCGAGAAAAAACTGGGAAATCACCACGAATGTTTTTTCGATTTATACGACCACCCTGATATACGTACACGTATAATTAAAAATCAGCACTTTTATCAACTTTGATTTTCAAGCACAAACATTTCCACGCTTATTATGACATTATAAAATCAAAGTAGAAAAAATAGAAAAACAAAATATTTTTAAGACGAAACTCCAACAGAAATTATTCAGACGGCCCTGATTGTTAATGGTGCGCCGAGTCCCGAGATTTTACGGAGATAAAGAGTACCCCCGAAAAGGCTTTTATAGGGGGATGGCAGTGTATTTTGTTAAAATTTAGCCTTTTATGGCCGAATTATAATATTTCTGTTGACTAATTTACAGTTCAGTTGAAAATACATTTCTTTGGTTGAAGATCTAAGTAAAAAATTTATCTGCTTCAGGTGAAATTCTAACTATTTTATTCAGAATGTGTCTTTTTGGTAGAAAAGTAATATCATTAGTTAAAAAATCTTTTTTTGTTGAAAATTGATTTTTCTGACATTTTAACTATTATATATTTTTTTTGAAAACGTATATTTTTCAGTTAAAAACTTTTGGTTTGAAGATTCAAAAATTTGGTTAAAAGCTCATTTTCTGTTTAAAGATTCATTATTTTAGTTAAAAATTCATTTCTGTAGTGGAAAATTTAACTATTTTGTTAAAAGAGATTTTTTTATGATTCCTCGTTTTGAAATTTGCCTCGTGTGGAACTTGAAATTTTTTTTGTTGAAAATTAATTGTATATTGTATATTGTATCACTTATTAAATTAATTATGATGTAACTATAATTTATAGTTAAATTTCACTAATTATTGGATATATTTTTCTTCTGGCAATTAGTAAATTTGGACTAAAAATTAATTATAATAGACTAAATAATCTAGAGACTGCTCAAGCTTTCTGTTTAACTAATTCTAACTATTTAAGTATAGGCGAAAAAATATTCCCTTACCCTTATTCAAGACTTCCCTTTAATTGACATAGTTTTTTTCACTTTTTTCTAATTTTGTTGAAAAAAGCCACATTTTTTCTACTTCTTTTCAGCCTGAAGACCGAAAATATTTGTTTAACGTTCATACAATTTCGGTGAACCTACTCTCGACCTTCATTAAGAAGAGTGAATAAAAATGTCAGTACTTGTGAAGCTTTCTTGAAGAAAAAGGTTCGGTTGTAAAAATATACAACAATATCCTAAATCAGAAATGCAAAAAAAACTTTAAAAATTTCAGTACTGAACACTCTAAACTGAATATAATGTTATTGGAAGTTTTCTATAATTCTACAACGTATAATTTAAAATTCAAGTTTTTGAAGGTCTTTAAAATCTTAAGTTTAACATTTAAGTTATTAAAATTGAACAGTTTTAACGTGTTAATACAAAGACTTTGAAAATAAAAAATTGTAAATTGAATAGATTAGAAGTCGGACTCTCAAAGAAAAAATGAAATATAATCTTTACCTCGATTTCAGAGGAATGTTTACCTGAAAAAAAACTTACGTCCACGTGATAAGACTTATGCATCACATTGGGTATGATTACCATGTCAAATTTAATGAGTCTCCTTTTATTTCGAAGTGGAACAATTCTTACTCAGGTGGAAATTACCTACAACGAAAATTCACTTCTGAAAAATGTTTTAGTGAAAAATTGTTTAATTTCAATGTCTTTTATTTAAAAATTTAATTTGAGACCTTGATAAGCCTATATCATTTTTTTGTATCAAAATTTGTGCCTAAGCAACACAAATGGTTCGATAAAGAAAAGCAGCATAATTTTGTACCAAAATGTCAATAAAGAGTGAAAGAAATCCGCTTGTGTGATCCGACTGTCGTTCTTATCGGATCGAGAATGAAAAATGAACGGACTCACAGCGGAACGAAAGCCAATCGACCAAGTCGCGTGACCGGCACGATAAGCGTCATCGATCCAATAGTATTTACGTAAACAGGCCACAAACACGCTAGAAGGCGTGATTGGCACATTTTTTCTCCCCTAAAAAAATTGTGATAAATAAGCTCACACTTTGAATATTATTTTCGACCTTACACATATTCCTATTTTCTCGCAAAATAATATTTCTTTATTGGAATATATAATACTGGAAGGTAGAATCATAAAAACTAGGTCAAACAGCGCAGATATATGTATATATTTTTAATTAAAAAGTTTTTTTTCGAAACCACCATGTTATGAGCCTATTACGCCCCCCAGAAAAGTGAGAGTTTCAATAACCCTTTACCACACAGTCAGTTAATTAGTTTCACAAATGGCCACTGAATAACGCACAGTGTCTTTTTATTAACTTACTGTAGACATATGTATATATGTGTATATATGTGTATATCAACCTTTACCTCGAAACGAACAATTTACAACAATATGCAGCAATAGAATCCGTGAAAACTTCAATTATCAGCATTTACGTCGCAAATTTTTATAAATGTAAACCTTCGTAAACTCAAAATCATGGAAAAACAATCAGAATGCCAACCCTCAATATCAATAAAGATTGGTCGATTTCACTATTGTCTACAGGCATGTAATAAAGAAGTGAAAGAAGCAAAGCAAGATTTAGTAGCCGAAAATCATCATTATCAAAAAATATTCGCTTCATTGGACGTTCTTGTACCATTTCGGTAAAGGGCTATGTAACGTTCACTTTTCTGGAGGCGCTACAGTCTCATAACATGGCGGTTTCGAATAAAATATTCTACGTCACTCGTGGGGTCACACATGTCTTCAAGTGGAATTCAATGTTGGCAAGGACTATTCGTCCAGCCAACATTGACCTCCCCATGTAAAGACTAGGGATGAGCGATACCGATTCCATATATCGTAGCATCGATACTTTTGACTCGATACCCTCGATATTTTATATCGATACTTGACTAGGTCGATACATCAAGCTAACGATATTTTTCTATCGATATATCGGTCTAGCAGACAAACTAGCGACGAGTGCACGGTCCCTTAGATAAATCACGCGCTGCAAAGGGGAAGTATGCTGATCTAACGAATTTTTCTAGACAAAGTTTCAGACGAGATCTGGGAAACAGCTCGTATGTTGTAAAGGCGCATTATTTCCTTGTGCTTTGCAAATATCTGATTTTTATTATTACCTATTTTTATCCTGACGTCATTTTTTCCTGATTTTGTTTAACTGTGTGTTTATATTCTCGCTTACATTATATTCGATTTTTAATGTCG
>JAAAKG020095273.1:0-16130 GCA_010014905.2 Druon quercuslanigerum
ACTTATGGTATCGCCTTAGGTATTGACTTAGGTATCGAAAAACGGTATAGGACTGTATAACTCTTTGGGGAGGAACAAAACTCTCATCAAAATACCAGGAATTTTTAATGAAAAATTTCCTTATGATTTAACAATATTCAAAACGCTGTAATCAATATCAATACAGAGCTCACCAATGAATTTCTCGTTGAGATTTACTTCAGGAATTACAATGACCTTTTAGAAAACTTTGTTAATTTCAAATAACCTCTAACTGACCTTGAACGTTACGTACATCACGTACCTGAACGTAGAATCAAAGTCCGACTGCAGTACAGGTAGGTCAACCTCTCAATAAGCAACTGGTGAGGAAGCATTTTCGCGAATCAAAGTACCCCCTTTACTAGCATGAAACATGATACGGTGTCGAGTTACACTACTCAGCGAGCGAAAGGGTATTGTGGACGGGGCAGTTTCCGAGCTCAAAGTTGGAGAAATACGGTTTCTTATTGAGAGAGGTCGACCTGTATTTTGAATCTTAATCTGTCAAGTCTGGACGTGGAATTAGTGAAACTGTGTTGTTTGTGAGTCTAATTATTATAAAAGGAAGTGATTTTCTGGTAAATAATTTCTTTGCATGTCTGGTTATGAAACTGCGCAACAGGCAAAATTGCGTGCTTTCCCACTTGAAGCGTTTGCATACAGTGTTTTGGTGAAAATATTAAAGTGTTTTTGGATACTGCTGTCTCTAAAGAGCCTATTCAAGTAAGCGACCGAGCATCTGGCCCGCAAACGTTTAGAATGGGTAAATAGGGAACACATTTATTTTAACGTGTAACAGCAAACTTTCTTCCTAATTTCCGTTAAATATGTAGTTTTATTTACCCTTGTCTCCGTATTACAAAAATATTGTTTAACACACAATAAAATCCACTGGAAAAGGTTCATTCGCCCCTGATTGTTTACGTTCGGAGTGAAGATGCATTCGCTTCGGTTGGGTTTGGTCAGGTCCAGCATTAGCCCCAAAATCGGCGTTATGTCCGAGTTTGACTGTGTTATAAACCAAATAGTTACATATTCAAACAAAGAAGATATTATTAAAATCAAAAATAGAATCGTCAAATTTTCCATTAAAAAGAATTTTCAACGAACCAAAATTTTCAACCAGTTGAATTCAACGAACAAAGATTTTTTACCAAATAGTTGTGTCCTCAGCAAACAAAAACGAACACTACTTGCGTTGGCCTTCAGCCTATCTTGGAGGCATCAAAACGTAAACAGTTAGTGGCGTGCGAACTATTTCCTAATATTACGCAGTATCCGCGCGCATTGTCCTCTTTGTCCCTACGCTTCTGTTGTTTACGATTGTCTGAGAAGATAGAGTGAGCAAGCATATATGCATGTACGCAGAATATACCTACTGCATACCGAGGCCAAATGAGGCCAGCAGTTCTATGAATAGCATATAGTGAGGGTCCTTAACACGGAGCTTGAGTATTTGGAATCTGCATTTGAATACTGTTTCGGTTCTGGCCTTCACACGAATCCAGACACTTCGAAACTAAACAGGCACGGCCGCCAGAACGATTTCTGTTAAATTGCGATGCATGACGTAACCAGATACAACTAACCCACTAAGAGTAGCCCTCTGTTGTTTGTCACGCTTGACTAAAAACATCCTCCCCTCTCGACCCCGCGGCTCCACTGAATGGAAAGTCTTCCCGCGGCATCAGTTCTCGGAACGAACAAATCTACTCTGCTAAAATCCAGAGTGCAGCGTACATCAATTTTCAATAAAATGATTGAATATTGAATCAAAGAAAGAAAAATTTTTTAAATCTAAAAAATGGCTCTTTTCGACAAAGGTATGGATCTCGAAACAGTAAGGCTACGTGGATTAGTGTTCGCAGATGATAACGTTATAATGGCAGAGTCAATCGAAGACTTTTAAAGAATGTTGAATAAACTGAATGCAAGCATGAAGAGCATAGGCCTCAAAATTAACGTAAATAAAACAAAAACTATGGTGTTCGAAGGAAAGAGTGAGAAAACAATATGCAAAATTGTATTAAATGATGAGAGAATTAAACAAGTTGATAAATTCATATACCTTGGTAGCTTATTTACTACGGGCGGGAAGATATATGAGGAGATAGATAGACGAATAAGCAAAGGTAAGATAAGATAGAAGGGAAGATAAGGTTCTTTTGGAACGCACAGATTTTCGGTTTCACGAACCTCGTTTTCGCTCAATTCTTCGTTTCAAGTTCTTCCCTATCAGGTCCTCGACAGATTTTTAGCTGGGACACATCTGCTGCTAATGGATATTTTTTGCTTTCTACGTTTTACAATTGGTTTGATTTCGTAAGTTTCACCCGGAATTTTTCGCGTGATTACAAATGGTCCGCGGTAACGAGGTTAGAGTTTGGTGCTTTCACCAGTCGCAATAGGGTTCACATTCACATACACTATATTATCTAGATTGTACTCCACTCCGGCATGTCTGTGCTC
Source organism: Druon quercuslanigerum (assembly GCA_010014905.2). Classification (NCBI taxonomy): domain Eukaryota; kingdom Metazoa; phylum Arthropoda; class Insecta; order Hymenoptera; family Cynipidae; genus Druon; species Druon quercuslanigerum. Next base: position 2,491 of record JAAAKG020095273.1, read on the forward strand.
ATCGTACCTTTTCTTATACTTCATTTGAGCTTTTTTAATTTCCTTTACTATTTCAAGCCGTAACTCGTTCGGATCTCGATAGGTTTCGCAGTGCTCCGTAAGTTCTCTTGTCGCATCTTCCACGAAACGGGGTAGATAAACATATAGGGCTTCGAATGATGTTTTGCCGGTGGTTTTATTAACTGAGGAATTTATATCTTGCGCTATTCGTTTAAGAGCATTGTCCCATTCGGAATTTGTTCCCTCCCAGGCTCCATCTCGCAACGGTGCTAGAATGGTTTGATTAACCCGCTCTACCTGACTCTTTGCCTGTGGGTGCATACTCGAGTTGAACGTTAGTTTTACGCCTCGATTTTTGCAGAGTTCTCGGAACTTTTCTGCGGTGAAGCTCGTACCTCTATCACAAATGAGTCGATTGGGCGTGCCAAAATGTCCAATGACTCCCTTTAGTCGCTTAATTGTCCCCGCTCTATCCGTGTTTTTGGTAGCTTAAAGTATGACATATTTAGTCAAGTTGTCTACTATCGTTAACGTGTATCGATTGCCGCGTTTACTTGTTGGAAAAGAACCCAAATGATCTAAATGGACTCTCGCAAATGGTCGTGCGCCCGGAGGGATAGGGTGTAATTCCCCTGGTTGTCGACCTCTAGGTTTCTTACTCATTAAACATGGTAGACATCTTGCTATATGATCTTAGACATACGCGCGCATGTTCGCAAAATAATAATAATTAAGCATCTTTGCTAAGACCTTATCGATGCCAAAATGACTGGCTAAATTGTAATAATGAATTGTCAAAGCTTTTCGCATGGTTGATGGTACCACGTAGAGAAAAACTTCCCTGTTAACTCGTTTTTCAGATCGGTAAAAAAATCCTCCCTCTATTCGGAAGTCGCGACTGTACTCCGTTCGTTCTTTGACCGATCGTCAATCGGTTTCTTGAGAATTTTAATTATCCGATTTAATTTGGGTTCTGTTCTTTGCTATAGGAGGATCTCGTCTTTACTGGTGGTTATCGCAATCCTGTAATCATAATCACTTAAGCTATTTGCCGATCGTAAAACTTGCGGGTACTTTGTTCTGGCTGCGTCAGTTACTACGGTAAATTGCAATGGAACTAAAAATGGCCGCAGTCGTTCAGTCACCCATACAATCGCAAGAAGCTCCAATTTACTAGAATGGTACCGTGACTCTTATCTCGGAGGTTCTTGGGCTAATCGCGTACATAAGTCCTAGATTTTCTTTGTCATCTCCTTGTAGAAGCATCGCGCCAACACCCACAGAGCTTGCATTTGTATGCAGTTCGGTGATTACGGACATTGGCGAGTAAAACTTCAAGATCGGTTTCGAGGTTAATCGGGTTTTCAGTTCAAGGAATGCGTTCTCATGTTCTTTGGACCAAAGATAATCTGCATTCTTACGTGTTAAACGGGTAAGTGATGCTGCAATTTTGGAAAAGTTTGGTACGAAACGATGAAAAAAACTTGTTAGACCCAAAAATCGGCGGACAGCGTGTACACCTCGCGGTTGCTAAATGTTTTAGTTAATACTTGGTAAATATAGGGCGGTTATTAAATCAGGAAAAAAGGCACAATTAAACCTTACACTTTATTGAAATACAAGAGAAAAGGTTAAACTTGAAAGCTACACAAATAAGAGACCCCACGCGTTTTCCTCTTAATTAAAAGTTGTTGCTCGCTTCGATGCTCATTCAACACTGCCCATCTTGACGCTTTTCCGCATAACTGAGGCGGCAATGCCAGACGCCTCCCATTCTTCAGTTCCTATTTCCATGAAGCGCTACACCCTTTTTGTGCATGCTGATCTCTTCAAATTCCCACGTTTCCCCAAAAACTACGGCGCACATTCCTTTATTATACACAAATTCAACACTCAATGTTCTCTATGGCGCGAACTTTTCCGCCGCTAGGTTCTGCTCCTTTTGCGCTGATTTTGGATCCAAGAAAATCTACCTTCTCTAGTCCAAAATGACATTTCGATAGCTTCAGGGTCAGTCCGGCTGTGGCAAGAGCTTCAAGAACCTGTCTCACTCTGTCTAAAAGCTCTTCCCAGCTCTGCCAAAAAATGAAGATATCATCGGGGTAGAAAAGTAAAATTTGATTTCTTAATTGTCCTAAGGCCAGCTCCATCAATTTCGAAAAATAAAAGGAGACATATCCAAGGAGACATATCAAAGGAGACAGTCCGAATATCGCGCGCGTGAACTCAGCTGTACCATCCGGAACGATGAAAGCCGTTTTCGGACGCGCTTCTGGTTTTAACGGAAGATGAAGATATCCGTGTGCCAGATCCAGAGTAATAAAGATCTTTGCTCCAGACATGGATTCGAGATATTCGTCAAAGCTAGGTAAGGTATACTGAATTCTTTGTGTCTGGTTATTTAATCGTCGGTAGTCAACGACTAAGCGTGCCTCGCCGTTTTCCTTCCTAATCAAAAGTACTGGACTCGCGTATGGAGACGATGTATCGGTAACAATCCCTGCATCCTTCCACTCTTGAACAATATCGCTTGGAACAAATCGGTACGGATCCCGGTTTTTCTACGACGTCAATTTCGAGTAATTTTGTACAACCAAGGTCATTGAGGTTTTTAGGGACACAGTGTCGGAAGTCGTTCAGAATCTTTATCAAAGATCAGAGATTCTGTAACGCTTTCCCCCGTGATTACTTACTCTGATTTAACCGGTTCTATTCTCGGATCTGACTCGGACGCAGATTCAATACTAAGAATCGATTCTCCGATTTTACTACCTTGACGCACCTTTGTAGGCTCGTTGGTCAGATTAAAGACACTTAGAGTTCTTTCTTGATTATCAGCGATTAGTTGTACAAAATTCATTGACGCGGGTTGTAAAATTTCTACGCATTTCGTCGCCGCGTGACTCGGCTTCATAAATTTGTCCATCTCAATTTTGGAAAAATCAACGCTATCTCGATCGCGAAAGATAAGTTGATCATCGACTTTAAGATGAGCAATGTAAGGTAGTTCTGTATAGGCGCGTCCTATAATCACATCCCACCATTGAACGTTATATGGGATTACGCGCACGGAGATGTTTTGGCCTCTAACACCATCTGCCTCAATATCCTCACGTACTATTCCCACTGGTTGGACAACGTTTTCCACAGACCCAAAACCTCTGAGTTCGCTTTTGTTACGCTCGATTTCGAAATCTTCGTTAAGAGCGGTTGTGGCTTTAATTGTACACACTGCACTACCTGCATCAATCTAAGCTTTTAAGGGTTTCCCATTAATTTTAACCGTCTTTACGTACTTAAGAAAGGCCTCGGAAATCGCGTCATTGTCAACTTTGTGTACCGTGTCCCTTTTGTTTGCATACATATCAGCTTATTCAACCGCGTCTTGGACACATCTGACGAATTACTTGTGGCATTTGTCTCACTCGCACTATTCGACCGCTGCCACACGCGCAACAACTCTTCGGGAAGCGAAGATTCCACTACGGGGAACAGCATGTACACACTGAAAGAAGGACACTGAAATTGGACATCCAATTCACTGAATTGGAAGCATACAGTCTCTGAGCACTCGCTTCCGAAATGCCCAAATTTTTTACATTTGTAACACCTAACATTTTCCTGTTTTCCGTCTTTATTTTCCTGTTCCTTTGAAACTCCCGAAGTTTTTGACTTCGAGTCTATTGTTTTATTAAAATTAACAGCATTACCGACGCCCTTCTTGTCGACCCGGCTTTTATTCTTGTAAAACTTTTTTACCGTTCGATTCAACCTTTCGAGATCCTCGAAGAGCTCGTCTTCGTTTTCAAGATAGGCTGCTGATGCACTCAGCATAATATCGCGAATTTTAAGACCTGAAAGAATTTGTTCTTTATTTTGGGTAAGTTCAGCGGCAAATTTTTACAGAGCTGTAACGTATTATGGAAGATAAGGTCTCATTTTGATTTTGAACTCGGTTTTGCATCCTTATAAAAGCTTTTACTATGTCAATCTCTAGAAGGAAAGTATTACAAAAGGCTTATCGCAACAATGGCCAGTTCGTCAATTCACGTTGGCGACCCAAATACCAAACTCGCGCAACCCCCATTTGGCAGCCCCAATGGCATTTTACTGTTTGTACTAGAAATAAGTCTGGCCAGTTGTTAACGCATGCTGCCGTTTTAACCTGCCCAAGTCAAAGTTTAGCCTCATGAGGACACTTTTCCGCATCAAAGGTTTCAATAGTTTTTGAGAAATCTGGCAGAATGTGAAATTCGCGTTGGGTTACTTGGCCTTGAGCAAGGTGCTGCGTCAACATCTTATTTGTATGGATGATTTGATTTATCATACCCATCATTTGATCATAGTTAGGCAAACTATTTACATATTGAGAGTGAACATTAGAAAATTGCTGTCCCTGAACAGGCGGAACGGATCCTGGTAATCGACTGCTCGAGGCACACTCTGACGGACGCGTCGCTTTCGACCTTGGTACATTTTGGTTTATATTCGGTGAAAAATTATTCTGCGTAATTTGCGGATTACAGTTAGGCGCGTTTTGAAAATTAAAGTAATCTGTCGGTAAACGATTGTTAACATTCGTGATCGTCCTATCTTCTATAATTTCGCTTATATCGCGTTGGCTCCTGGTCGAATCGAATTGAGCATTTTCGAACACGTTTAGTTGCGATGCTAGCGTTGAATAAATCCGCTGGGATTCGTTGAAATTGGACTGAGAGGTTGTGTTACCAGACATTGGAGTTGAGCGCCCTCTGTTCCGTCTCCTGCGTTGTCCTGTAGCATACAAGTTTTGTTGGAAGCGTTCAAATTCGTCGATTTGCCCTCCTGAGCCTCTCAGCGTTAAATTCATCATGGCAGACCTTTGGCTTAGAGTCTCGAAACTTATGACTACTTCGTTGTTGCCCACGCCTTAATTTGTTTGGTGTGAATTTTCGGCGTTTACTATCGTGATACGTTTTCTCGATGGCCAGTCGTCAGGCGTCTCATCCTCACAATTTAGGATCTCGATTCAATGTCCATGTACATAAAGAAATCTTTCCACCGTTTAACTTTAAACAGCATAAAACGAAGATTTCAGAGTTCGGCGTCGTCTCCGGCACTCATTAGCCGGTAGATTTTCGTCGTACTTGGCCTCGTGCTACACTAGAAACTCGCTTCTCGTACATAGTGAAACAAAGAAAAGGAAGTGGGACCCTTTTATTCGACAGGCCTCTTCCCACTCAAATCGTAAATTATTTCTTTTCTGTTCACGCACACTAGGCAAATCGCGAGCACAGGGTGGGAAAACTAGAATTCTTCACCCCACACTCAGAATATTAGAACATAAATTGTTCTATTGTATTTTGTTTCGAATTGGGAGAGATCCACTTGGACATAAATTGCGTCTACTCTTGTTTGTCTAATAATGATAATTTTTTGCCAAACAGTAAACCTAAGTATCTCAAGACTCGCCCCGCTCTCTTCCAGAACGTAACTAACTCCCTCCTCAAACATTGAGCCGGGCACGGACTCTCTTTGCTCAACACAGATGCAAACTCTCTTTTTATCTCTTGTGCGTCTCTAAGATCTACTCTCGTTCCCTCTTTCGCATAGGTATATTATTCGTTTCCTAACACTTTGTTAAAAAAAATCATAAATTTTATCAACAAAATTTTTATTTTGCTAAAATTTTCGTGAGATGTTCGTGACATGTATAACCTAAAAAATGTAAAATGATGGCCACGCTGGGCCACACGGAAGGAGGAAGTCCGAATTCGAGCTATGTGGTCTTACACTTAGGTGTTTAAAAAAACGCATGAGAAGAAAACAGAAAATTTTTTACTGAAAACTATAATAAGTCAGAAAATATTACAATGCAAAATACACTGCAGTCCACTCAACATGCACTCCACAACAACGCAGCAGTCTATGAAAATGCTGGCAGTATCCTCGGCGGTTAATTGTGCCATCTGCTTCAGACATTTTCAGTCAGTGGCAAAAATGTTAATCATGATATCATTCGAATCCGTTACAAATTTCCCAATCGTCAAAGCTCCCGCAAATGAGTGATACGTGTCTTGAAAAATCTCCCACCAATCGGAGCGCGAGTTGTGCAACCTCATGGCCCTAGAGTTTATACTACGTGATGTCCACTTTTTGAAATTTTTGAACTATTATTATTTTTAAGGTAGGTAAAAAGGGCTAAACTTTCTTTTTTAATAAATTCATCCCTGAAATTTATTCCATTAGTTGTATTAATTAAAATAGTAACGTCAATGAAAAGTAAGAATTATATTACGTCATGTCCTTTTTTGCACTGCTATAAGTGAAACAATGCCAACTTCGCTGTGCATTTTTTATATGGATAACCTAAATTCAATTTGAAAAATAACAATGTTTAAAAATATATTTAACCTTAAAAGGAACCATAGGAGGAGGAAGGAAGATGGCCGCGGTTGTGTGTGTATGCGCTTTGTCGGGTAACACTTTCAAAAACGTATAATTGCCGGTCGTGCACTGCGCAGCACTTGTGAGAGGGTGATAAGTGTGGATAAGCAAGAAAAGAAGGCGTGGTGATAATAGGTTTTTTTATCGGGCTACTGTAATCTCTCCGATACGACCGTTTCTAGGTGCCAGAAGAAGAGAGGTTATAATCAGGCATGGGTGAACAAGTTGAGAAGCGGGCGGAGGTAATGACGATAAAGGAGGCATCTAGCGGCAACAGGGCCGACAAAGAAGGGGACACTACTAACCCTTTCGACAACGACAGAAAAAAAGGCAGGGGCAGACCACGCAAGGATAAACTGCTGGGCGATGTTGCCAAATGTGCTACTCGAGAAAAAAAGGCAGCGGCTGATCCGGACTCCGTCGTTGAGCACTCAGATGCGAAGGAGCGGCATTTTCACAAAGATGCAGACATCTTCAGAGCGAGATGAAGGTTCTCAAGATCGCCAGTAGAAGGAGGGCAATTTTCGTAAAGGAGACGAAGAAAGGGCTGAATGAAAACGAAAGTGCAGTAGAGCAAACGGAAGGACGGGAAAATAGCGAAATGTTAAGTGAAGAGTCGGGTGGTGGCAGCGATAATGACAAACTGTCAAAGGGGGTTGCATTGAAGGAGCGATTAACAGACAGCAGAACAGACGACGTAACAGCAGTGTCCGGACGACTTCGACAAATGTGTCACTTGAGGCAAAAAAATTACGACGAACACACTAGACAAGTTCTGGAAAACAGGCTCTTCGGCTGCTAAACAGACAGCAACAGCTGACCCGGATTCTGCCATGAAGCACTCAGTCGCCGAGAAGCCTCATTCTGACAGTGACAAAGATATTTTCAGAGCGAGATGGAGGCTCTTGCGATCGCCAGTAAAAAGTAGAGAGGTCAATTAATGTAGAGGAGTCGAAAAAAGACAGAGCGGGAATAAAAGTGCAGTGAATCAAACGGAAGTGCGGGAAAATGGCGAAATGACGAGTGTTGTCACTCGGAGGAGTCAACAACCAATCCTCCACGCGAAAAGTTAAACCAGGCCGACTGGGAAGCGTAACTGAAAGACAGACGTGGGAGGAAGAGGAATATAGTGCTAAAAGGGCTAACGTTGCTAACACGATAAAAGAAAAAGGGATTCGAGAACTGGGTATGGAGCACCTCGCAGCTAAAGATTAGAGTACAAAAAATGAAAAGATTAAATTTAGAGGTAGGATGGCTAGTTTAGACTACAAGAGTGGGATCACAAGCTAGAACTAATGAGGCGAAAGGCGCAGCTAACCGAGGCAAGGTGGGGTGTCCGGATCCTGGATGATCTCATCCCCAGACAAGAGACAGTGCAAAATTGGCTAGAAAGGGAAGCGGAGGCTTGGAGGGCAAAAGGCAAAATTTAAAAAGCAGGTTACCAGGGAATATGGTTCGATGGTACTTGTGTGGTTTAAGAAGAACTTGAAGCAAAATTAAGCTTAAAAAATGACAGCTTAGACAAAGATTTCACTTGGTATGGCAAAGGAGCTACCAAAGAACATAAAAAAGGTAGTTGGGCTGGTGGGCAGCAAATGGGAATAAGGAGAGATGTGAAGGCGTCTAGGAAAGTGTAGGAGTGGGAGTACGGGCTTATACTGAAAATAACTAGAAATAATAGCGAAGATAGCTAAGTTATCATTACTGTATATAATAATAAACCATCCAAATTAAAATACTTTTTGGAGAAGCATACTCGAAAAATTGGAGGGGTTTACCTCTAAAGTGATTGTGGCTGGTGAACTTAACGCAAAAATAAGTGCAGAACAGGGAGTGGCGGATTGTGGTTTACACGACGATTTAGAAATACACGACAGAAAATCCGAAGATAAAGAGCTAAGGAGTGATGGCAAACTTCTAGTACTCTGGTGTGAGGAGAGGGCAATGATTGTCATGAATGGCAAAGGAGGAAGGAAAAAAAACCTGATCGTCGTGACTGTCGCGTGAACGGAGTGGAATAAGTCAGAACCCTGAGCAGACATGGGATGACTTAACCGTGGCAATCTATAAAGCCGCCGAAGTAACGGGCATGCTAGGAAAAGAGGGCACCGGCCATTTCCGGAAAGAAATTTGGGACACAGGCGAATATAGGATTATGAGAAGAAAATTGTTTAAACTGTTACACAAATTTAGGAAACAGAGAGACTGAAACAAAAAACTCCTAGAAGGGATGGAAGAAGTAGGGCTACAAGGGAGGCTGAATGTAACGTTAAGTAAGGAAGATGATGAAAAATCTTTGCAATTGATGAAGACGAATAAAGCTACCGGAGAAGCTAGCATACAAGCGGAATTCATAAAGTATTTATCTGAAGAGGGGCAGAAGGAACTCATACGGATAATTCAAGATTTGTGGCAAGAGGATAAAATTGGTTGATGGATGGCGTACATCTACAATTTTACCAGTAGACGAGAGAGGGCGACGAAGGCGTAACAAACAACTACAGGGGGGTCTCCTTGCTGGATATCGGCTATAAAGTCCTAGCATCTGTAATGGCTAAAAGATTATGCCACTGGCTAGAGGAAGAGCATAAATGAATTGAAGCGTAAGGAGGCTTCAGACCTGCAGTGGTGGGTAATAGATTAAAAATAAAGGAGGAAAAGCGTACGCTGCCTTTATTTGGGGCTGAGGCAGAAGAGAAGTTTTGGAAAAAGTACAGGGGAGGTACGTGAAGGCAAGTCTTGGAAGCTTGAGGCAGGAAGAAAAAGCATGGAGGTAGAAGAGCAGACAAGTGTCTGAGAAAGCTAAGTAAGCTGGATGCAAACAGATGGCCTAGAAAATTCTTGCGAGAAGAACTAAGAAATGATAAAAATAATAACCCATAAATAATAAAATAATAAACATGCTGTATCAGGAATTCCCAATAGAAGAGTCTGAGGAGAGGCTTTCCTTACAAAACAGAATAATGGAGGAACAGGATTTACAGAAGTGTTGTCAGGGACAAGTAAGTCCAGCTTTTGCAGCTACTATCCAGAAGTAAAACAGAACACAGAGTTGGAAGAATACTGGCAGAGGATAGACGTCAAGAACTGGCAAAAGGAGTCTTGGGCTATATGGGCGTGCGGCAGTGTAGTCAAAGAGCAGAAGAAAGGCTACGTTAATAATGAGTGTAAATTCTGCAGGCATCACCCACAGACGCTGGAGCATGTAGTGAGTTGCGAAGCAATTTTGAGAAGGCTTGATGCAGATATAAATGACTGGTGGAGAGAAAAGAGTGCCCGAATCAGTGGGGAAGAAGACTGATCCTTGGCCTGAAAGACAGGCTGAAGAAGGACTTATGCAGAGGACTGTACGAAATAGAAAAGATTCTGAAAGATTCGGATAAACACAGTTAAAGTATGTAATCAGCTTTTGTAAATGTTACGTCGTAACAATTTTCTATTTCTGAAATTATTTTAGTCCCAACAAGGTAAAACAATTTCTGTTTTAATATTTCTTTACAACCTTGTATTTCATTACCAATAAATGTTTTTTTTGGGAATTTCCCACCTAACGAAACATCTGGCGAGAATTTATTGTATTTTTAAAGCTTAGCACTCGGGTACGACAATCTGTAAACCTCCTGCTACTTTCGAAAACAGAGTTGTAAACCTAAATTATTTTTAACTGCTTTAAGTCTTTAAGTACCCTAACCCAGCACCCTTCATCCTAAGCTTTATTGCACTATTTAAGAAACTGTTCAAACTTTCACTGGACACCAGGTTTATCGAAATTTATGTATATCCGTTTTTACGTACGCCTAATTGAGGCACTCTTCTACCCTTCAGGTATACCGAGACTCTTGAGCTCGCCAAAAGGTCTGTCAGGGTGACTAGTAAAATGCGTGTTTCCAATTAGCCTCCCACTCTAATGCCGATAGCTTTCCCAAATTTCCTACTCACTGTACACTACATCTTTCAGTTCTTCTTTTCCCCAAAAAATGTAACTCTCGTAGCGACTGTGAGACACCTCAGTCAAGTTTTAACACTCACTTCGAAACGGTAACAATCTAATCCTCGAAACCGGACTTTGTATACATTACTTACATCTGAGACGTACGACCTCAGTCTGACTTGAAATAAAGATTAATTCTCTTAACTTAGATTTCATGTGTTGTATGGCAGTTAAATTAATTGACCCTCTTCACATCAACTACAATTTTTGGTCCTTCGATCTCGTGTGTGTAAAACATTGCTTTCGTAAAGCAACCACATATCAGTGCAAGTGCATCTATCGTGCATATATCAGTGCATTTAGGAATTCTAATTGAAGAATTAAAAATCCATTCGTTTTCAACGTCATTACTGAAAGGAAAGGAATGCTCTAAGAGTCAATCAAACATTCGGGACTTCACTGCAGCTTGAGTAACCAGGAGTCCATTCATCGAAGAAGTCACTGCAACATTTTAGCCTTGCGAAATACATTTTAAGCAGCATACCAAACGTGACGACAGCGGTCGTTATATGGTAAAATTACCATTCAATGAAAAAAATAATAAACTTGGTGAATCAAAACATATTGCGTTCCAACGTTTTTATTCAATTGAGAAAAAAGTTGCAAGGGATCCGTCGTTAACGGATCATTATTCATCTTGCCTAAATAATAATTTAGACGAAGGTCACATGTCTGAAGTAACAGACAAAAAGGCCTTAAATCAAGGATATTATCTCCCCCACCATGCAGAGCTCAAAGAGGATAGCCTCACCACAAAAACTCGAGTCGTTTTCGACGCATCCGCAAAATCCTCTACAGGGATTTCTCTAAACGAGTGTCTTATGGTCGGAGCGATCGTTCAAGACGATCTTGTCTCGATTTTCACAATATTCAGATCGTTTCATTTCGCACTTACGGCCGACATCCAACAAATGTATCGACAAATTAAGGTCCATCCAAGTGATAATTCATATCAAAAAATTCTTTGGCGAAATAATCCAGACGAACCTGTTAAGATTTACTCATTGAATAGAGTCACTTTCGGCACAGCTTCCGCGCCATTTCCAGCTAGTCGAACTCTGCAGCAGTTTGCAAAAGACAATGCAAAGTCCTATCCAATCGCCGCACGCATTCTTCGCCACGATTTCTATGTCGACGACTTACTAACAGGAGCTCAGTCCTTTGACGAAGCTTTAAAACCCAGAAACAATTTGATCGAACTTCTTTACAAAGGAGGTTTTAGTCTTCGAAAATGGGGTTCAAACGACAGAAGATTGATCCAAGATTTTCCGGTCAAGTCTACACAAAGACATATGTCTCTTGATCCAACGGGAACGATAAAAACTTTAGGGCTTCATTGGGATTCGCAAACAGATTCCAACGTATACTTTCTAAGGAAAATCAGAAAATTACAAAACGGTCGATACTGTCAAAAACTTTAAAATTGTTTGACCCACTAGGTTTACTAGGACCAGTTACAGTATTCGCAAAAATTATGATTCAGCTTCTTTGGAAAGCAAACTTCGGATGGGATGATCCCATTCCGCCAAAACTACGAACTTCATGGATAGACTTTAGAAATCAATTATCATTAGTAATTAGTATTTCAAGGGGGCAAAATCCAAAAGACTTTTTATAAGCCACTATTTGGCAACACGGTCCACTTTGGCTGTGTCAAAATGAAAGCAACTGGCCGAAGATGCGCGTAATTAGTTCAAAAATATCTCAAGAACCAGTGCAACCTTCCTGCTCTTTCATGTTGACAAATTCAACTAAAAAAAGGGAGTCGAAAATACATTTTGAAAATTTTCTTGACAAATATAGTAAATTGAAAAAATTAAAAGCCGTGTTGGCTTATTTTTTAAAATTCATCAAAAATACAAGAGAACAGGACCCATCAAAAAGAAGTCAGGGTCCTCTTTCTTTAAAAGAAACTGAAACCGCGATGTTAGTTATATCTAGACTGGTGCACCTTCCACAAGGATCAAGGCATTATCAGGGTTGGCGGCAGACTTGAGCGCGCTGATATTCCGTACGCTAAAAAACATCCAATTGTTCTCCCAGAAGGTCATCAAGTAACAAAGCGCATTATCCGAGAAAAGCATAATGCCAAAAAACACGCAGATACACAAGCTACCCTTTACGGCGTACGAGAGTTTTTCTGGCCAATTGATGGACGACACATCACGCGCAATGTAATTTACGATTGCATCAGATGTTTTAGAGCGAAACCGCGAGGTATTGAACACATCACGGGCAATTTGTCTGAAAAAAGACTTTCGTTTTCTCGACCCTTTCTCAATGTCGATGTCGATTATTGTGGACATTTCTTTGTGAAACAAAGAGGAAATCAAAATGGCGGAAAAGACAAGGTCCATATTGCTACATTCATATGTTTTGCAACAAAGGCGGTTCATCTCGAGGTCCTTAGCGACAAAACCACAGAGGCCTTCATCGGCTGTCTTAAAAGATTTCTCTCACGCTGTGGAAATCCAAAAACGATTCATTCTGACAATGGTAGAAATTTTGTAGGTGCTAACAATGAATTAAAAGAAATCTATGAATTTGTAATTTCACAACTCGCTAATGACACAGTAAAACAATATCTTCAAGAGAATAAAATCACATGGCATTTCAATCCTCCAAGTTCACCTCATTTCGGCGGGCTTTGGGAAGCATCAGTTAAGTCATTTAAGTATAATTTAGATAGAACACTAGAAGGTACATTGCTCCCATATTATCAGTTCGAAACTTGCGCTCTTGAAATTGAAGCAATCTTAAATTCTAGACCTCTTAAACCTATATCCTCGGACCTAAATAACCTTCTACCTTTAACTCCCGGTCATTTCCTTATTGGTGATTCATTAACGAGCTTTTCTCAAATAGACTTACGAGAAGTAAGGGTCAGTCGTCTCTCTCGCTGGCAAGAAGTAGAGCAGCTACGGCAACATTTCTGGGACAGATGGTACAAGGAGTACCTTAACGAGCTGCTATCCCATACTAAATGGAAGGGATCAGCGAACAATGATAATTTAAAAACTGGAACTTTAGTTATTTTGGCAGAAAATAACATGCCGTCCATGTGTTGGAGAATTGGCCGCATCACGAAGGTTTCCCCTGGAGGAGATGGTGTAGTCCGAGTAGCAGTTGTACGGACTAAAACTGGTGAATACGAGCGTAGCGTCAAAAAATTGTATCCTCTGCCAATTTATAATTAAGTGTAAAAACCAATTCAACAATATGT
>JAAAKG020095284.1:0-16130 GCA_010014905.2 Druon quercuslanigerum
AAATGTTTATAAAAACAGATGAATATTATTGCAGTATAACCTAATAACAATTTCAAATTTTAATTTGCACTAAAAAATTGTCAATGATTTGGAACAACTTTGAGAGAGAAAATTAATTTTATGAGATGCGAAAAGTGAGCGCAAAAAAAGAAGCTTCAGTAAAGACAAAGTAAATGGATGAATTAAAGTTTTTAGTAAATATTTTTATCTAACAAGTGCATGTTTCTTGTTACAGAATTATTATATTCAGATCCGAAAACTTTAAAAGATTTATTTCCTGGATTCAATGGCGTCATGCCGCCGGTCGAGGAAGTGGTCTTTGCAGGCCACTTTCTCAATTTCAGTACATTTGGTGATAAAGATATAAATTTTGAACATCCAGAGCTATTCAAAAGGGCTCATATCATATTTGGATGGAAGTGGGGGGAACTGATTCAGAATCCATGCGAATTATTTGATTGGTCGTCAAATTTACATATCTTTTTTGATACGAATAATAGCAAGTGGGTTACTCTACCTAGAGATTTATCTGAGAAATTGGGCGTAGGCCGTCATTTCTTACTTGTTATTGCGCGCGATAAAGCTGCCGCTAGACACTTATTAACATCGAACGATCCAGCTTACAAAGAAGCTCACCGCAAAGCATGCAGATATGCAAACTATAAAGCAGATGTTATCGAATTCACTGAAGCAGCACCTCTACATAGACGTCACACAACCATTGAAGAAGTCACTGTAAAAGTCAATAAAGAATACAGTCACGCATATAAACGTGTATTTGCGAGTTATTTACATCAGCATGGAGAATTTCATCTACACGGACATAGACCAGGTCATTCTTAGAAAAAGTTAATACTCAGGTGACGTTACGGATGATTTTATCACAAACTTTATAATTAAGATGATAATTAACTTAAAAAAAACACGAATTAACAGGTGTTACCCATTGTTCAAAATTTTACAAAGATAGAATCTTATCAGATTAGATTTTGTTGCAACATCTAAAAAAATTTATCCGACTGAAGATGCAATTTTGGGATTGTATCCATCAATGTCAAATCATTAAGCTTGTGTTGCCATATTAACAATTATATAGGAAAACTGTCTTCCTCACTTCATTTTATTAATTTTAAAATAAGTGTTGGTTGCATAAAAATAATTTTTGTTAAGTTGAAGCATACTTTTTTGCTTCTATAAATCAAAGTTTTCAGTTCAATCGTTTTGTTCAAGTTATAAAATGTTGTATTAATTGAAAAAAAATTTTTTTTCATTCATGAAATGAATCATGCTTTGGCATGGTCAGGGTTCGAGGCTTGCCTTATAGGTATTCTTACGTAAGCTCAGGTCTGCTGTGTTATACACAAGTTTTATACTGTGATTTTCTTTGTGCGCTTTAAAAATATTACAGATGTTTGTTAGTGTAGATATTTTTAAAGACGAGCTAACCACTGAGCCCCCGTTAGAAAGATGCACTAGTGAAGCAGAAATTTGTCAATGGGATTTAATTGATCATATCAAATAAAGAACAATTAACTACATTATTATACTATGCATTCTTTTACTCTTTTTGTCTTTTTGTCTTTTTGTCCACATTAGAGCTTCTATGTTTCAGCTCTATAGATGAAACCTCATTAGCCAGAAAAGTCTAATCTTGAATTGCCTGTAGGCATATCTTACTCAAAAGAGTAGCGAGCTTCACATCTTTTTGAGGCAGCACTTCGATCCATTTGATTCTCAGCCTCTGAATATTAATAATAATTATTTCTTAAGAAAAACCATACAAGTTACCACATGAAACCATCATACGAATATGTGCAGTAATTTAAATATTGGCATACGTGATAACAGATCAAAAAGGATGCATATGCCTTATATTAAGCAGCCGGACTGTATATGCAGATATTCTCTGAAGTGTTTCAGCTCGTGTTCTATGACTTGCGACCTGTTCTTCCCATAGATAGAATTTTCGTTCTCAGTTTAATTTTTTGACAGATTTTGTTTTATATTAAGTTTTAATTCCTGCACAGTATTTTGTTTGGCATTCCTATCTGCCTGGGTTCTCTCCGTTCATCTTCTCTTTACTTGCCTCGTTTTTGGTTTATGAATTTGTTCAGTATAAAAGCTCTCGCCTCTGGATCCCGGCCAAATGTGGGTTGTTTGATGTTAGCGGGATAAGTGAACCTCGGTCTGGTATTCACATTCTTTGCATTTCTTTTTTCTGAGAGCTATCTACCCCTAAATTTGAGATTTTTTTAATCTTGTCAATAGTTCTCAATAATTTCTGTGCTTTCAACACAAAAACAACAAAAATTCCAGATAAAAATTGATATATTTATCCTTTGCCACACCTCATTTTATCCTGTGACGTTCCTATCTCTTTTTATCGTTTTTGCTGTCGCTCACTTTGTGGTAGCAAAAAACTAAAGGGAAAATCTAAAGAGTTAAAAATATTATTCGCTTAAATGATAGCTATTATTGAACGATCAAACGAACTCACCTGAAAGTGAAGTTCGATCGTAATTATATGAAGAGAGCCTCGTTCGAAGAGATTACAAATTGCAGTATTCTTGACGTCCGCTAGATGTCACGCTGTACAGAGTATAGAAAACCGAAAAAGCTCGCCGTCGACTCCTCAACCCTCGCGCCCATACTTCCTGTATCTTTATTCTCTTTAGCGATTGTTTGAAATTATGCAGGGGTTGTGGGATATAATGAGCAGATTGTTTGCGCAATGGGTGGGTTTGTAATCTCTCCGAACAAAGCTCCCTTCATATAATTACGATCGAACTTCACTTTCAGGTAAGTTCGTTTGATCGTTTAATTATATAACAGTCGCCTTCTTCGCAAGATTAAAAATTGCAGATGTTTAGAGATTTTCCAATTTCAAACACTTGATTAAAGTAATGTTTTATTTTATAAAATAAAAAATGTAAAAATAAAAAAAGAATTTCCATCTTATCTTATATTTTTGCTTATACATCGAATATTGCCTTTGCAAAGCACCAATTTTTTTACTTGAAATGAGTGAAATCGCGCTTCTGCATGTATTGAGCGTGCCATAAGATGCGCCTTTTGTTAAATCTATACGTTAAAAATTTTAATACATTATTTGTGTTCGGAGAGTAAAAATCGTAATTATTTTATTTCGCAAAATTCCCACCAAGTTTTTAAAGCTCCACCACACTATTTTGCGGTGGCTGGAGCTAGTGAAGCGATCACATTGTCCAGGGCTTCGATAGGTATGCCTTTCCTCAAAAAAGCTTGCCGGATACTTTGGCTGACAATAAACGTAGGTGATGAGCTTGAGGATGTATCTTTTTCCTACAAGGGAATAATAACATATTATCGTCAGGCTCAAATTTAACATAATCTTCTATGAAAAGTTAAAGAAAATGTGTGTACCAGACTTGTCCGGGCCAGTCAGGTACTATAATTATGCCTACTGCTTTCTCTCGCGTAATTTTGTTGAGAGTTAGTTTTTAGAATTTAACTGAATGGTGGAAATGCATACAAATTTATTTAGGAAAAGTAAAGGCATCCACCTGTTTTACTCGTGGTTCTGGCTGCCATGAACAGAATTGTTCACATTTTAAATTTTAAGTATTGGCAAATAAGTCTATTTCTGGATAACCAAAAAATCTACAGACTGTCTTAAAATGTTCATCATTTAATTCCGATTCTGCATCGTCGTTTTTTATTTTATTATCAGTGTTTTCACAAGAGGGAATGTAGCTTGCATAGAGAAAATTGTTACGCGATTCTGCCCAGTACCACATTTCTTTTGCTATCCTATTCAAGGTGTAACGATCTGTTTTTACCCCCGTTTAATCTTGTCTCACCGGACGCTTCAGTCAACCAGGTTTGGGGATTTTAAAGGCCATTAAAACAGATCTTTGTTCTATTAACATAAATAACAAAATGAATTCTTCCTATAAAATTACATCTCTAAATTAAGCTATTGTGAGTATGACAAGTGAGTGGAAATGTGGTATGTAAGTGTGTATGTGTGAAGTTTTACTGGATAATTATAAGTGTAGCTGTTGTGTAAATCGCGGACAAATAAGTAGTGAGAATATGTAAGTGTAAATCAACCCTTCTCAGTCTGACTTCTGTAATTTTACAATTAATTCTTCGCGTACAGAAAATAAAATAGTGGAAAACGTGAAAGAAACGGACTAGTCACACAGATGACAATTAACGGTATAGAACATTGATCCGTCACCCCCTCTACGGTAAACGGAAAGGCGGAAAGAGGAGTTAACATTAAAAAAGAATGTGTATGGGTCGGTTGTGTGTTTTACTAGAGAAACAGATAAATATCAATCATAGGAGCGCCTTTTGATTGGTATTTACATACGGCTAATTTCACATCCACAGGAGCACCTGTTGGTTACGAAATAATTCCAACTATTTTTATAATCTCTTTGACAATTGACAGGTTCCTTCGGCGGAGAAGAAATAAGGAAAATCGGTAGGTTTTATGAAGTGGAAGACTGTTCTTTTATTTTACTGGTCGGAAAATGTCAATGTACGGTGGTAAATCATAAATATAGGAGCGCCTATAATTTATGATTTCCTATAGAATTCTTACCATTTTGGGAGCGCCCATTAATTGTAGAATTCGTACGCGGACGAGTAGATTTTATTAAAATTTTGCACGAAATTGTAATTATAGGAGCACTTACCAATTACCATTTCGTGACATCGAATTGGTAATGTCGGAAGAAGCCGATCATTATCAATTCTCTGCCCGAAGAGAGAAAACTATTTCTGAAATTTGCAAGTGTAGGAGCATCTACTACTTGCCATTGCATCGACCATTTCTTTGCCTATCATTGGAGCACCTATTGATAGGGAGAGAAACGTGAGTTTTAACCGGGAGAGCTACACCGACCTCTCGGTAAGCCGTTCCGGGCTGAACTAATTTTTCGCATCGTGCAGTTAGACTGATAAAGGTTCGATCAGTGCTCGATGCTATGTCGGTCGTGGGGAACGAGAAAGTAGGGATATCGTATGCAAGGTGGTATGGTACCAATTAACGAGAGCTCAACGAGACCTTCAATTTCAGGATCATCTTCATCGCCCTTGATGGTGAATTCTGAGGGTAAGCTGTCCTCATCAGTTTGAGACTCATCTGCCTCCGATTCCTCTTTCCCGATGAATCTCTCTCTGTCTGGACCACGTTTTCTCGCTTAGCCTTCAAAATTACTCGATTTGGGCGAAAGTCGTTTAATTCATCTACTTTACTTTTCTTCCCTTTCTTATTGAGGAGTTGGTCCAGTTTTTCTTGGGCCCTTTTTAGTTGTTCCGTCAATTCTCCAATTTCTTGATCCTCTGTGTTTTTCCGTTTAGCCATAGTCTACACCAATAAACATATCACTTGAAAAACACTGTACTCACGTGACGCGTCTGCTTACTAGCGCACGAAAAAAACGAATGAAGATATAGGAGGTATAGGCGCGAGGGTTGAGGAGTCGGCTGCGAGCTTTTTTGGTTTCCTAAACTCTGTACGTCGTGATATCTAGTGGACGTCAAGAATACTGCAATTTGTAATCTTGACATTGGGGCGACTGATATATAATTAATGAGTAAATATATTAAAAAGCGTTATCACGTGGATCCCTTCTGCAGATGTGCGCAATAATGGAAGCTTTGACAGAGATAAAGTTGGACCAATAAAGATTTGTTTTTTCTGAAATCTTTGCTTAAACTATGAACGTAACATATTAATATAATTTTTTGTACGACGCAATTTATACGACGTTGCTAGTTTCTTTTTTTATGGGCAGGAGGGAGAAGGGAGGGGATTCAGTAATATCAATACTGGCTACGTGGAATCTGAAGAAGCCTCTAGTATACATATATATACAGCAACATCTTATGGAAAATTTCTTTCCTCGCCCAATTAGCATTAGTCACGTCTACTGTCATCAACTAAATTGAAAAATGCAGATCGCCGCCAGTACTCTATTCCTCACTTTTGCGCTTTCATTTAATGCTATTGATAAATATATAATATCACGTCCTGGCTATTTTACTGGGAATTATTAGTTTATGAACAATATTTTATAAAGAAAGGTTATTTTCTTGATTTTAAAATCATAATACAAAAACTATTCCTTATAAAACTACTGCAATTTGTGATGTAACTAAAAATCTGGATTTAGCGAACAAGCATCAGTCTGGGCTATCTAAATCACTTCTGTTGCATTTTCTTCTTAAAAAATATTTTATCCTGTATTGTTTTTGAATGTTCAAAAATTTACACGTATAAAATGGAAGGCGTTAGCACTTTTCAATTGAACAGGAATAAATGAAATGCAGAAAAACTGCAAATTTAGAGTTTTTTGACCTGTATAAATTATAGAGTTTAAAAACTCAGATTCAATTTTAAAAAGTCCACGTTATCATTTTCAATCAATTTTAAGCCGAACATTAAAAAAATTTAATTTTTTAACTGAACAGAAAACTTCGTTAATTAGATTATTTAGACTTATTTTAATAAGTAATAAATGGTTAATGATACATATTTTTCATCAAAAATTTTCTACCTGATTTCGCTTCTTCTAAAAGCTTATATATCTCTTCAAAGATAAACGATCCCTATTTTTTTCCTAAAAATGAAATTGTAGTAATAAAAGTTTTTAGGTTTGATTGTTTTTCAATATGGAAACTCAAGTTTTCATTTATATAGCTTCCAAATTAAAGAAGATTTAAAAGCTAATGTTTAAAATTGTGAAAAATGTGTAACTGTAATAAATAAAACTACCTTAGTTCCAATTTAAAATATTCATAATTTAAAATTTATGCAATTTCAACATTTATAATATCAAGTTTTACAATTTTTCTGAAAGACAGTTTGAAAGTGTTGCCTCTTTTCGATATGCCATCTGAGATTAAAGAATTTCAAAGTGTATGAATAAAATTTTATAAGTTTAATGAATTTATTGACTTGCAAGATTATAATCTGGAGTTTTTATTTTAGAATTCGCAAATTTTTTTAATGAAAGACTTGAAACTTGCAACTCTTTAATTTTTAATATTTAAAACTCTAGATTTTATAGCTATAAAAAGTTACAGTTGTAAATTCTTAAGTTCCTAAACTATAGAATAAAACATTATTCTATTCTTAAGATTCATACTTTAGCTACGGAATTTTCAACCTTTCCTAGAACAGTTTAATTGTTAAAACTTAAAACTAAAATTTATTTAATTTTTTTTATTTTTAATTGCAAATTCTTTAATTTCTAACAATGCATCTATATAAACATTAGTTAAAAGATATCTGCTCTGGCTTAAGTCTGATGTACTATGCACACGTTTTATAATTCGATTTTCCTTGTACGCTATGAAAATATTGTGGTTGAAAATTATTCTTTTTCTGTTAAAAATTAACATACCTTGTCTGAGACCCCTCGTGTTTGATAGTACACTAATATTTTAGGTCAAAGTGCATCCCTACAAGTAAAGATACTATAGATGATCCCTTATTAGCCAAAAATCAATATAAATAATAATAATTTATTTAGAAAAACGAAAAGAGTTATCACAAGAATCCATCATACAAATATGTGCAGTAATTTTAACATTGACATTCGTCCATACAGATAAAAGAAGATGCATAAAACTCTATTGATAAATTAAATTGTTTCTTATTTCGAGTCTTGTATTCAGCAGGCCGACTCAGTTAGTTACTTGATGACATTTTTCTTTATTTTATTAGTAAACATATAACAATATATTATTATTATTCCATTAAGCCACTTGCTTTCGGGATAAGCGTCACTCACTCGGTGAGAAAGAGAGTAACTTGAGGTAAGATATAGATTTATAGATTGATTCTCCTAACATTCATTTAAATAACACTTTCATTCCGGACGCCTGCTCTGACGCTAGCTACTGATCAATCTGTCTAAAAATGACTCCAACTAAACAGCCTCACAAAGTGATAATGTAACGGTACCCAATTAGGCCGATCATCTGCTTAAAATGACCTTTAGAATTTACTTTAGCTGAATACACTAGTTTCGTTATTTGTTCGCCATTCATTTTCTCCACATACCCTAATAATCACAAGGAATTTCTTTCACATACCTCAACTAGTGCCTGTTCTACATGGCAGTCTTCAAAGCTTATCTTATTGCTCCCTTTTTCCATGAGTCTTTTGCCGCATATCACGTGCAGTAATTTCACTTTAATCGAGCTATTTTTACCCAAATCCTTTTCCTCGTAAGTCCACGCCTCGATACTGTATAGCATTATCGGTATAAGTTCACAATTATAAATTGCCCTGTTAGATCTATTTGATATATTTTTGTATCGAATAATATATCTTTCCGAGTCTGGTATATAGTCTATCAAGGTATACAAACTTATCAACTTGCTCCATACACTCATTATTAAGGGCAATGCTGCACAGTGTTTTTAAACCTCATCCTTTAAACTTAATAATTTTGTTTTTATTCACGTTCATTGTGAGGCCCATGTTCTTCATGGCTGCAATCCTTTTTTTAAAGATTTTTTTTTCAGTTTTAGACTGACTCTGCTATACAAATCTTATCATCGTCAAACGATAACCCAAGTACAGCTCTATGTTAAAAAATGCCAGTTTTTTCCCTAGTCAACTTCTTTCTACCATCTAATTGAGAAATTGAAGAACTTTTTGCACTTTCACCCAACGAAGCTTTCCAATTGTTGAAGCCCTGAAAAACAACCCTTACATCAATCGCTATCCATATTTGCATATTCTCTTATGCGACTCTAATGAACAGATCCAAGTGCACAATATCGAATAAGGTTTATTCCAGATATCTTCCAACATACCCGATTGTAATTCGTCACGATCAAACAGATTTAGGTACAATCACCAAAATCCAAGTTATGTTCCAGACCTCATGATAATATTTAGCAGCCCCAGAAAACCAAATACAGTACTTTTGACAAAACGATTTTTAAAGGCTTTATGGATAATGGTTTTCAAAATAAACATTTTCCGATAGTCGCATATGTATCCTTCAAAATAATGCACAGTATTTTTTGAATCCCATTAAAACAACCATTAGGCCTTAGAATTGGCGGTAGCTAAAATGGTGTTCGCCAAATGTGCTAAGGTTGGTTTTCTTATATTATTGAAAAGTTTTTTAGGATTTATAATATCTGATTTAGTCTTGAACATTTATTGGCTGTTTCGCAGGCTAACTTTTTGGATAGTCAACAAACCCTAAAAAGTTTTCTGGAGGTGACTCGTGTATTTTCAATTTTTGAATTAAATGGTTGCTTTGCATGAAGACACTTTTGATCTGTTTCATTGAATTGCTAATGATTATTTTTATTAAGTTTTGAAAGTGGTGAGTTACACTAGTGTTAATTTTTAGGGTTTTTTGAAATGGATTTTTTCGAAATTTTTGCACTCAAAGATCTTTTCTTCAAAAGAAAAGATTATTTAAAAATGTATATCGATTGCTGCGGGGGTTCGCCACTTATATTGCTCTTGTATTCAATATTTTTATAATGTCAGTTTTCGAAAATATTTTATAACAAATCTCTGTTCCAAATTAGAATGACAACGATTAACGAAAACCAAAATACTTCTTCCTATAATTTATCATTATTTTTACGTTTTCGGCATAGGTAAAGAAACAATAAGGAATCTGTAACAATGATACGATTTATAATTATTTTCGGTATAATTTATTATAATAATTACTATAGCAGTGTATCCAATTTCTTCAGTACCTCTTCTTCTAATAATTTTACAAAAATAGACTTAATTGACCTCGGAATAACTAACCTTTGGCTATATAAAAATCTAATTCGATAGAAGACGTGAATTCTATATAATATTGTGATATTACAGGCTAGTATCTAAACTTTAAATACGTTTTGATAAGACTGGTTTTAAATTCAATCACTATTTATTCTGCCCCACGCGTCTTCAACGTGAAAGAATACCAATCATTTTATATCAAACTTTTAATATGAATTTTTAGGTAAGAAAAATAAAAATTTTGCCAAAATGGACATTGTAAAAAACCATTTTTTTAGACGTCCTGTTTCTGAGAACTATCTACATCTAAATTTAACTTCAGTTCTGGTAAGAATATTGTTTTAATAAATATTCATATTGTGCTTTCAGAGATGAAAATTGATCAACAATCGCTATTTTGATAAAAAAAATTTTTTTAACGAATTCACTTATATTTCATTTATTCAACAAAATGTTTTTGCGCTATCAACTGTTGTTTAAATTCCTTAAATTGAAGCATCACGACGACTCTCAGCTGTCAGTTGCGTTTTGCTTGGCTAGTGAAACTTCGTTTACGATATTCTATTTAATTTTAGGGAAAACTTATAAGCAAGAGCAATATTTTATATGTGTTTGTTGATCGATTATATATAAATTTGTTTCTTATGAAATCAATATATTTCAGTTAATATTAAAATTTTTCATCGAAAGTAGCTTCTTTTCTCTTGCAAATTCATCTTTCTTCTTTCCGGTTGCTACATACAAAAATTGTCTTGATAATTCATTATTTGGGTTTCAGATGCATCACCTCAGTTGCAAATTAATGTAATTGTTTGGAAATTCGTCTTCTTTAAGCAAATAAAAAACTTTTTATCGTTTTTCCTGTAGTTTTTCTAGTGGCTGCGAAAAAGGCAAAACAAATCTTTCAAAAAAGTATTCTGCTGAATAATAATTTTTAGTCAGCAAATGAAACCAGTAAGAAGAGCATCCTACGTCAACAACGACTCCTAAAGAATATTTCAACTAAAATTTTACTTCAGGAAAGTACAAATGTACCTTAACTGTAAGCAGAAATTGTTGAGCAACTTGAGCAAATAGCTCGTTTTATTTCTTAATCACAACAAAGTCTTGAAGGTAAAGGATTTGAGACGTACATTGCCACAGAAGATGCTGACGTGTTAATTCTTCAGACTGGTATAACACATTCTGATTATAATAATTCTGTTGTAGTCGGACAATATGTCGATCTTCTTGTTTTAATAATTGTCCTCTCCAGTGGAAAAAGATATATTGCTTGCAAAATAGCGGTTTCTTGAAAAAATTTCAAGGAATCAATTCTATTTGCTAGCGCATTCAGCGGGTGTGATACTCATAGAGTTAATACAGATAGAGGCAACAAGCCATAGGTCGCTCTGTAAGCGGGACCGTCCGTCTCAAGTTCGCTGAGAGAGAAACAGACAGAGCGCCTCGAGTGCTCTTTTCTGTCTTCGTCGCACATCCACGTCTACAGCACATGCGCGACCAACGACTCTGCTGCCTGGAACAGTCTAATGTGGGGAGAGGCATAACAGCATAGAGATAACTGTATGCATAAGAGTGAGGTGACTGTCGGGTTCGCTGATTCTCTTTCTCTCTCTACCGCCCGGACGGCTTCCAAGCTGGCTTGTTGTCTCTATCCGTATTAACTCTATGGTGATACTACGTCCTCTTTATTTGAACACGGAAAAATAAAAACGATTACTTTGCACAGGAAGGATATACTCTTGGAAAAACTTTTAGATATTGTGGCAAATTCAACAACCCTATTTCAACGCATGATGAACTTGCAGCCGCAGAGGAACGCTTTACTTTGCCATTGCGGAAGGCCCCATCATCTGAAATTAGTCCGAATAATTATGGTATATTTGTTTCTTTTAACAAATCTGTAAGCCAGTCCGCTCATGCTGTGCTTTTGTTTTGACTTCCACCTACTTCTGCCGCTGCTCGCTTATCTAATAATTTCATTTTCTCGAAATATTTCTACAGAAATCGCTTTTCCAAATTAAAATCAGAACGCTTAACGAAATTCAGAAAAATTCTTTTTATAATGTGTCTTGAAAAGAAGTGTAGCCAATATCTTTATTACCTCTTTGTCTAATAATTTGACAACTCAATACAAATCTAAATCGATAGGCGAAGCGAATTCTACAAAATATTGTGTAAAATAACATCTTTTTTCTGAGAACTATCTACCCGCAAATATTTTTTAAATATAGTCCACATTCCTCGAAATCGAATAACGTTTTATTAGTGTAATATCCCTTAAGTTTAGGATTTCCTGTTATGCGTGATACGTTACTACTTTTCCTAAATTATGTTTATCAGTCAGTATACGATAGTCCGTCTTATCGATAGAAGCGTTAACTATGTGTCTCGCTACGATCGGTATCTATGTAATCGAAAGTAAAAATAAATGAGAGTCGTTGTTGTTCTAAAGCTAATAATATGCATTTCTAGTTCTTTTCCTAGTGCTTAGAATAAAACGTAACAGTGGCGACGAAGATGGGATTAAACAAATTTTTGCATCGGAATGCTAGACTGGACAGCAATAAATAAAGCTATAAAAAATAAGAAAACATCATGGATTGACGAATTAAGTAAATCCGAAATCTTCGAGGTTTTCAAACATTATAATTTCGAGGCTAAAACTCAATTGTCTATTGACGATCTTCGAAAGGAGTTGAAGATTCTAGTGAAATCGAATCAAATTGTGATAAGTGATAGTGAAGATTTAGGCAAAATTGATGAGAGTAGTAACCGTGAAACTAAGGACGAAAATAAAAACTGTGGAAAAATAAAAATGGCAAGTGCATTTGGAATGATAGAATCGTTTAAAAAAGGAAGCAGTTGGGGAGCTTTTGAGCAACAACTCGATGCTTACATATTGCTCAATGACATCCCTGAAAACAAGAAAACAGCCTTGTTGGTGACTCAACTATCATTATTTGTATGCCCCAGAAACAAATAAACACTTACAACGATATACCTTTCGAGAAAGAAAACAGCAGGCTGGAGAATCGATTCAAGAATTTTATATCGCCTTGCAAACATTGGCGAGAAAGTGTAATTTCACAGCAGAGGAACTTAAAAGTCAATTAAAGGATCAATTAATTGCTGGAGTGAATACAAAAACGATGCGATATGAATTACTGAAGGCCTCTGATAAAGAATTACAAGATCTTCTGAAGCTTGCGAAGACAGTAGAAATAGCAGATTCCGAAACATCATTAAACAAAGATAATACTACGTCTAAAAATATTGAAAATTCTGAAACCAACCAAAGTTCATCAATAAATTTCATGCCAACAAAATCGCAAGGATCATGGGAACTATCACCGAGAGGCAGAGGCAAAGACTGGCAACGTGGCGGAAAAGGCAGAACGAGGGCTGCTTCTGGTCAGCAGAGAAATTCGAATCATGATTCAAACAGTTCATTATGTTCATCCAAACATAACGAGGGGTGTTTTTGCTGTGGTAGAATAAATCATCAAAAGTTTCAGTGCACGTTAAAAAATAAACATTGCAGTGAATGTGGCCAACATTTTCGCATTATCCCGCACACGCATTATCTGAAAAATAATATCGTTTTCTCATGGATTGAAATTTTGTTGACAATTACTATTTTTATTTAAAAAATTTTTTAATTCACTTCTATTTAATTTTTTGAACAAAATTTTTTTCTTTTTTTTTTCAGAATATTTTTCTTTTAGGATTGAAAATTCAACTGTATGGTAGAACATTTGCGGTCCAAAATTAATGTCTATGGTTGAAGATTCGAACTCCTCCAATAATAACACCAAACAAATTACCGGAAAAGGATGGAAGATCTCATTTTATCCTGTCACATTTCTTGTCACTTTTTATCGTTTTCCCTTTCGATCACTTTGTGGTAGAAAAAAACTAAATAAAAATCTAAAAGGTAAAAAATAGTAATCCTCTCATTAGTCATTATTAGTAATTATTAAATAATATAAAAAGCGTCCTCACGTGGATCTCTGATGTAGATGTGCGTAATAATGTAAGCCTTGACAGAGATAAGGTTGAACGAATTAGGATTTGTTATTTATAAAATGTTTGTTTAAACTGTGAACGTAACATATTGATATAATTTTTTGTACGA
Organism: Druon quercuslanigerum; assembly: GCA_010014905.2. NCBI lineage: Eukaryota > Metazoa > Arthropoda > Insecta > Hymenoptera > Cynipidae > Druon > Druon quercuslanigerum. Next base: position 13,905 of record JAAAKG020095284.1, read on the forward strand.
CGCAATGTTTACCACTTTGCTGGTTTCTTTTTTCAGGGGCAGGATTTGTAAAGGAGGGGATTTAGTACTACCAATACTGGTTACGTGGAATCTGAAGAAGCTCGTGAAGCAGCAACTTACGGAAAATTTCTTTCCACGCCAATCAGCAGCATCAGTCACGTCTACTGTCATTAACTAAATCGAAAAATGCATATCGCCAGCAGTGCTCTATTCCTCACTTTTGCGGTTTTATTTATTGCTATTGGTAAATATATTATATCACGTACTCACATTTTTACTAGGAATTACTAGATTTTGAATAATATTTTGTAATAAATTAATATATTATTATTTAAAAATATTCACAACTATTTAAATAACTTCTTATATCTATCTAATTCCTTAAATCGAGCGTACCTCTTTTCTCTTACCTCGTTTCCTATTTTAATTCCTCAGTCATCCGCCATCTTTCTTTTAATTTTCTTTCCCCACCATTTTTTTTCCAATTCTTCATAGTTTACTCCAGTCCCGCCTTTCGTGTCTCTAACATTCAAGAACTGCCTCCTTTCCATGCTCTCTTTCTCGCTTTAATACTTAATTTATCCCTTTGCGCTTCTTCTCTCACAATATATCATGGCATCCTCTAATCTACCCTTAATGTCAACCTTATATATTTTTCTTGTAAACTCTCAATATATTTCCTTTCTTTCCATCCCCATATCTCTGCCCCATAACTTAATACCGGCCATACCATCGTATCAAATAACCACATTCTCCTTCATCAATTTTTTTTTACCCTCTGTTTCTTAACCTCATTATCTTTGTCTTTGCTACATTTAAATTTAGCGTTTCCCTATCCAAGTATTTCTCTAATCCTGTAATCAAGCCCGCTATCCCTTCTTCGTCCTCTGCCATCAGCACCATGTCGTCTGCGTATGCCAGTGTGTATATCCTTTCCTTCCCTATCATAACTCTTCTCTCAAACTTTTCTACTCATTTCTTCCTCTAAGTCTGATATTAATATATTAAATAAAAGCCAGCTGAGGCCCCTCAGATCCATGTCTGATTCGGTGGATCTATCTTTTCTTCCTCAACTTCTTTCTTCAATCTTTCTAAGAAAACAGTTAAATATACATTATACAGTGCTAGCATTAGAGTCGCACCCCTATAATCTTTAACCTACTCTCCTTTGCCGTTCTTTACTATTGTTATCACTTCTCCTTCTTTCCATAACTCTGGCCTTCCCTCTCCTCTCCATACTCGATTACACATTATCATGCCCATTCCTCTAGTTCTGTCCCTCCATATTTTCATACTTCATACTTTCCTGGTTGTGTCCTCTTCCTCATCTCTTTTTCTACCATATTTTCCTCTCTTCCTAACTTTTCTCTCTACTCCTCCTAGCAAATCCAAAGAATATTTATTCCATTCTACAATTTCAATATCTTACTTTACTCTTTTTCTTCTTCTTCTTTTTCTATTCACTACCTTCCATACCTCTTCTTCCGCCCTAGCCTTCTCCGCCTCTTCCTTAAACCCTTTATTCTCTTACTCTTTCTTTGAGCACACAATTTAGAATACTCTTTCTTTTTTCTCCTATATTCTTCCCCGTTACTTTTTTCTTTTCTCCACATTCCTATTTCATTTCTGACTTCCTTCTTTTTTTCTTTACACTCCTCATCCCATCTACTTCTATTCCTCTCTTTACTAATTTTCTTTTTTTTTGTGGACTATAATCCTCTTTTTACTGCTCCTCGCCAAAATTTTCCTCTTCCGTTTTGATATTCCTAACCTTTTCTATAAGATTTTCTTTTCCTTGCCTTAACTAATCCCCTTAACTTACACTCTACATCTTTGACCCTAATTTATGCATATTGCTATTCATTTTGTCTTTCTTTAATGTCACTACTAATGGAAAGTGATCCGAATCAATATATCAATATATAACCTACCTCTAATTTCTTGACCTTCTATCTTGCCTCATCGTCATCATCCACTATTATATTAATCAATTACCGTTCCCCTTTCTCTTCCTGACAGTGTATATTCTCCTTCTTCATCTTCCTCTATATTCCCGTTTAAGATAAACCATCCTAACTCATCCAAGCTCTTTAACAACTTCTTTCCCTCCCCATTAAGTACTTTATCTTTTAATTTTCTTCCTTCATCTTCTCTCCATTTCCTTCCTCCTCTATCTCGTGTTCATTTTTTTTATTTTCAATTGCAAATTCTTTAATTTAAAACGAT
>JAAAKG020095295.1:0-16130 GCA_010014905.2 Druon quercuslanigerum
CTTTGTGCAGAACGTTCATCTTTACAGTCCCTTTTGCTTAAAAGTTCTAATATTTTCTTAAAAATTCATTTTTTTTTAATTTTCGGGTTTAAAAAAAACTGTTTTCTAAAGAAAATATTGTTGAGCTGGAAAATTCAACTTTTTGCAAAAAATTCGTCTTTTTGGTTCAAAATTTCAACAGTTTGGTAGAAAATTCAATTGTTTTTTTGAAAACTTAACTGTTTGGTTAAAAATTAAATTCTTTAAGTCGAAATTCAGATATTTTGGGGTTGCAAATTCAACGATTTTTTTGAATTTTTTTTTCTTTTTTGACTGAAAAATTGGACTATATTGATTGAAAATTCGTCACCTTTGGGCAGAACGTTCATCTTTACAGTCCCTTTTGCTTAAAAGTTCAAATATTTTCTTGAAAATGCATTTTTTTTAAATTTTCAGGATTAAAATTCAACTGTTTTCTAAAAAAAGTATTGTTGCGCTTAAATATTCAACTTTTTGTAAAAAAATTTTTCGTTGAGTGGAAAATTCATCTCTTTTGGTAGAAAAATTTATGTTTGGAAGTTGAAACTTGCATATTTGGATTTGAAATCTCAGGAATATGGTACCTGAATTAATTTGATTAAAAAGAAAATATTCTTCTATTTTAGTGAAAAATCACCATGTTTCCGCTGTTTTGATAACATTTTGGTTTGGAAAGTTTAAAAACGGGAAAAATTGTAAATATTATTTATAAAATTAGATTTAATTACACATTTGAATATACTTTGATCGCTGGAAATGTTCTGGAATGACCTGGAATTCGAAATGCTCGCAAGAATCGCCACCCGGTTAATGATATTTTTTACTATTTCCATTTTAAATCTTTTTTATTTCTCGCAGATGACCTGGCTATCGACTACCAGTTCACATTTAATCTTAGCAAAAAAGAGGACCGTCACTACACAGCGATTAACTTTAAGAATTCCCCGCCCAAGCCCGACGTGGATGCAGAATTCACAATCACCTGTTCTGTCCTCGCGAAAATGAACATCACAATTAAACGAGTGAACAGTCCGGAGAAGCCGCTACTTCAGGGCGCCAACTGCACCACGTACAAGCATCGTTTTAGCAAAGCGGACTACAATTTTGGAAGCGAGGACAACAACACTCTCACGACCTTCTACGTTTACGTCTACGACTTCCAGCCACCTTTGTGGATTCAAATATCTTTCTCTCAGTATTCCAAACTCAATCTTCAACAGTTTTTCATCACATTTTCCACGTGAGTACTTCTAAATGACACTCCCACCAAGATTTTCTCCTATTTATTTTTCACATATATGTTTCCTTATTTTTATACTGCATTTATTTCACGGTTTTTATTCGTCTGTTTAGTTAAATTGAAGAATCGGGAATATTAATTCACGTTTCTTTCCAATTTTTAAGAGGGGGCGCGCTTTTTTTCGTCGAATTATGCAGGCCCTAAAATGTTGGTCGGTATTACAAATGAACTTGAGTATTTATTTAAATTATTACTCTTTAGTTTTAGTAAGCGATTAAAATTACTGGTAAATTATCCCAGGCTTAAGAGTCTTGACCCTACATTTAAAATTTAAATAATTAAAAGTAGGTAGTCAATCATTTAAAGTATAGATAGATTTTTCGATCTTAAGGAGAGGATCGTAAGAATATTTTACTTAAAATAAGTGTCCTTCTTGCTCCGGTCCTACCGTGAGGATAAATGCTTTTATTTAAACCAGGAAAGACCGGGAATTTTCTGTGACCGGGAAAACCCTGGAAATGACCCGGAATTTATTTATTGACAGGGAATTTTATACATTTTCAGAAGAAAAATCTGTCCCAAGGTAGATTTCAACAGTTTAAAAAATAATTAGTTGATTTTATATCTTTTTCAGTTATGATATCATTCAGTTCACAATGCGAAATTAAAAAATCATTTACTTTAAAAATTCTTAATTTTAGATTTTTATTTTTAGCATATATTTTTAATTTAAAGGATTTGAAACTGCATTCTTAAAGCCTTAAACAAATACAAATTAAAAGCGTCATAGTTAATGGCTTTTAATCAAATTAAAATTTTATTTCAGTCCAAAATATGAAATTTTTAACGAATTCTATTTAACTATTTTTTTTAAAGTGTATTTTTTCAATTTTAAGTTTTCGGGTTAAAATTCAACTATTTTATAGAAAATCTTTATTTTTTGCTTGAAAATTCCACAGTTGGGTAGAGTTTTTTGCTTTAAAATTCAACAAGGGGTTAGCTGTTTTGTTGAAACTCAATATTTTCGGGTTTAAAATTCTACTGTTTTGTAGAAAATTCTGATATTTTGCTTAAAAAATCAACAATGTGGCAAAAATTCAATTTTTAATAGAAAGTTTATTTTTGCTTAAAAATTCAGCTATTTTGGTAAAAATTGCTCCTTCTTTAGTTCCAGATGCAACTATTTCATTGGAAATTCAACTATTTTGGTTTTATTTAGAACTTTCTTGTTGAAATTTCATGTTTTCGATTCAAAAATTAATTTTTTGTCTAGAAAGTTCATTTTTGGTTTGAAAATTCGTCTATTTTGGTCAATAAAGGAGTAAATAATTTTTCAAATGAATCTTTACTTTAAGTATTAAAAACTGCAAAATAATTTGTTTGATTCGAAAGTCTTGGTCATTAAAAAAATTTAAAGATGCGATTAAAACTTTTTAAACTATTTCCAAAAGTTAATAATATGATATTCGTAATTAAAGGCTTTTATTAAAATTAAAATATTATTTCACTTCAAAATATAAATTTTTTCTCATTCAATTAAAATCTTTTTAATTAAGAAAAGAATAATTAGTTAATATTTAGCAATATTTGATTGTTAATTTAAAATGAGTAAATTGTTGCGAAATATTAAAAAAAAACAATTTGAAAGTGAATTGTTTGCCATAGCAACCTTTAAATCGTTTGAATTTCAAAGAATTTTTTACCTTTTCACGCTACCATTTTTATTGTTCTAATTCAAAAATGTTTAATTTTTAAGCGAAATTGCTGAATTTTTATGTGGAAATAATAATTGAACACTTATTATTTGTAGAAAAAATTTGAGTAATTTTAAGAGATATTTAGACTTTTGAAAAGATTCAAAATTAACAGGGTGCCTGCCATACCTGGAAAACCTGGAAAACCTGCAATTGTCAGAGAATTTTTGTATACCTGGAAAAACCTGGAAATAACAGGGACTTTTTTTTAAATCAGGGAACTTTTTCACGAGCTCTTTTCACGCTCTTTTGTTTGAAATCAATTTTTTGACTGAAAATTCAGTTTATGAAGCTTATTCCAATTGCAACTTATTGTTTTTTCTATTGCAAATTAATTTTCCCACTTAAAATATAACTATTTAAGATTTGGTTGAAAAATTATTTGTGGTTGCAAATTTTTACCTTTTGTTATAAATCATTCTTCTGGGCTGAAAACAATTCTTTTTGTGGGAAATTTAATGATTCTGGTTAAAGACTTATCAATTTATTTGTAAATTTATGTTTTTGGTTGCAAATTCAACTATTTAAGTTGAAGAATCATTTTTTTAGTTGAAAATTCGTAGATTTGGTTGAAAATGAATTTTTTAATTGAAAATTTAACTATTCAATTTTTATTTTTTGGAAAATTTATCTTTTTAATTTAAAATTCATATATTTTCAATAAAATTCGTCTTCGACGATAAAAACGATTCTTCTATTCCATTTTTGTTTGAAAATGGATATCTTGTTGTTTGGAAATTTAACTATTTGGGTGAATATTTGTTTTATTTGTATTTAATAATGCAAATATTTTTTATTGAACATACATGTATTTTTAACTTTGACTTTAATTTTTTTGTCTACATGCTCTAAAATAGTATCAAATTAATCGTGTTGGTTAAAAATAAAACTAGTTTGTTAAAAACTAAAATCTTTTCTCAAAAATTCATCTTTTTGTTTGAAATTCATTTATTCGAGATAAAGATTTATCATTTTAGTTGAAAATTCATTAGTTTGGTTGAAAATTTAACTGTTTAGTTAAAAGTGGATCTTCTTTGATTAAAAATTCAACATTTTTTTTTAAATACATATATTTAATTTTAAAATTGTCTTTCTTGCTAGAAAATATAAGGTCTTGTTTAAAAATAAGCTTAAATATTCAGCTATATAATTGACAGTGAAACTATTTGTTTGAAAATTCAACTATTTGTTTCAAAATTGAAGTGTTTGGTTAAATATTCAACTATATAATTGAAAATTTAACTATTTTTTTAAAAATTGACTTTTCAATTTTAAGTTTTTATGTTAAACTTCAATTCTTTTGTAAAAAATCTTTATTGTTTGCTTGAAAATTCCACAGTAGGGTAGGAAATCAACCTTTTTGTTAGAATTTCATATTTTTATGTTAAAAATTGAACTGTTTTGTAGAAATTTTCTTTTAATTCATCTCTTGGTAAAAATTCATTTGTATTATGTTAAAAATGCAACTGTCTTGTAGAAAATTCTAATTTTTTGCTTGAAAATTCAACAAAGGGGTAGCTGTTTGGTTGAAACTCAATATTTTTGGGTTTAAAATTCTACTGTTTTCTAGAAAATTCTTATATTTTGCTTAAAAAATCAACAATGTGGTAAAAATTCAATGTTTGATAGTAAGTACCTGCAAAACCTGGAAAACCTGCAATTGTCAGGGAATTTTTATATACCTGGAAAAACCTGAAAGTGACACGGAATTTTTTTTTAAGCCAGGGAATTTTTTTAAGAGCTTAGTTAATTTTTGTTTTAAATTGTAATATTAAATGGAATAACACATTCTTTTGTTTGAAATCAATTTTTTGACTGAAAATTCAGTTTATTAATTTTATTCCAAAAACAACTTGAACTATATTTTTGAAATTTTTTTTCTTGTTTTTTTGTTATTGAAAATTAATTTTCTTACTCAAAATATAATTATTTAAGATTTGTTTGAAAAATTATTTTTGGTTCGAAATGTTTACCTTTTGTTATAAATCAATCTTCTGGGTTGAAAACAATTATTTCTTGGGAAATTTAATAATTCTAGTTAAAGACTCATCAATTTATTTGAAAATTTATGTTTTTGGTTGCAAATTCAACTATTTAAGTTAACGAATCATTATTTTAATTGAAAATTTGTAGATTTGGTTGAAAATGCATTTTTTAACTGAAAATTTAACTATTTAATTGGTATTTATTTGACAATTTATCTTTTTAATTTAAAATTCATGTATTTTTAATAAAATTCGTCTTCTTCGATAAAAATGATTCTTCTATTCAATATTTTTTTGTTTGAAATTCAACTATTTGGTTGAAAATTCAACTATTTCATGTTTTTTAGACAAATTCGAGAAATGATTAATTATGTTTGTAGAATTATTTAATTATTTATTTAATCTATCGTGCCAAAATATCTAAGATTATGATGTTGTAATATTAATTAAATTCCTATAAATTAAAATGGGACATTATTTGTAATAAACTCGCGAAAAATCATTCCTGGAAAAAACCTGGAATTGCCAGGAAATTTTTTTCAGGATTTGAGTTGACACCCTGATTAATTTTAGACTTTTAAACATATTTTAAAATAAATAGAACTTTTCCTACAATTTTGGAAATCTCTTAAAATCTTTTTTATTATTCTGTTCAAATAACTTTTTAAAATAAAAAATAAATTTCAATTTTCCTAGGAATATTAAGCAAATGTTTTTATTCCTTTGGAGCCTTTCACAAGGCTTAAAAAGCTTCCAAATTTTTTGTTTGAAATCTGCCAAAATCTACGTTTTGTTTTAAATTAGGTTGTGGGTATTTTTACCCAAATTTCAGTACAAATAGTCGAAATTAGTTGGTACACACACTTCGTTTTCATTATTTGATATTTTAGGTTCTAAATTAATTTTGAATCTTTTAAAATTTCTTTAATATCTCGTAAAATTACTCTAAATTTTTCTACAAATAATGTGTGTTCCATTGTTATTTATAAACCGAAATTTAAAGTAAATTTGTTTAAAATCGCAGGATTTTCTAAAAGTTGTAGCACAAATTTAATTAATTTTAAAAATAATTTAGAAGTTCTGAAAAAAGTTCAAAAATAATTTTAAGTTTGAAAAAATTTAAAACAACTTCTAGATTTCTCAAGATTTTAGAATAAAATTGTAAAGATTTTCAAGGATGCTTCAACTATTTAAAATTCAAATTATTTAATTTCTAATTTAAGAAGTTTTAAGTTGAATTTTTTTATTTATTTTTAATGTTTCTAGCCTACAATAACTTATTAATATAATTTTGAAAATTTTGAAAGTTCATTGATTGATTCTTCAATTTAGAGTATTGAAAATGTAAACGTGGATTTATATTTTTGAAACCTAATCTAAATTTTTGAACTCTGTAATTTATGAATGTTATCAATTCTGAATTTTGCAGTTTATCTGCATTTCATTTAAAACTGTTTAAATAACAAGTGTAAAATTCAAGAATTCAACTTTCAATGATTTAATTTTTTTATTATTTTAAAGGGAAAAATGTTTAGAATAGAGTTCGATTTTTAAAATTTTATTGAATGGGGAAATGACCGGGAATTTCTTCATACTAGTTTTTTGCAAATGTATGTGCTTTGTGAGAAATTCGCTTTTTTTGTAGAAAATTAATCTTTCTCCAAAAAAAGAAGAATTTTTAACTAAAATTATGGAATATTCAACTGGAATAATATTTACATTTTCAGTTTAAAGCAAAATATAATTTTCAACAAAAAAAGAAATTTTTTTAAACAAAATAGTTATTAAAAAAATAGTGGGTTAAATATTCATCTTTTTGGTTAAAGATTATTTTCTTCAACTGAAAATTTGAACTTCTATTTTTGGTTAAAAATTGATTTTTTCAAGTTCAATATTCAACAAAATTTGCCTTTTTTAATTGAAAATTCAAATATTCTGTTAAAAATAGATTTTTTTGTAGATAATTATTGTTAATAATTCTTCTTTTCGTTTAAAATTTCAAATATTACAGTTAAAAAGTTATAATTTTAGTTGAAAATTCATCAAAGTTTCATCAAATTCATTCAAAGTTAAACTCTTTTGTTGAAAATTAGCTTTTGTGATTGAAGATTCATAATTTTGATTAAAAATTAATTTCTGTCGTTGAAAATTAATTTTTTTTTTGCAAAATTTAACTATTTTGTTAAAAATTTGTTTCTTTTTTATTTAAAAATTATTTTGTTTATTAAACTTAAAATTTAACTATTATTCCAGCTAAATATTCAATAATTTTAGATAAATATTTATTTCTTCGGTTGAACATTAATTCTTTTCATTAAAAATTTAATTATTCAATCTGTGTTGGAAAAATGATATTGTTAAGTTGAAAATTCATTTTTAGAAATTGTAGAAATTAATTTTCCTGGTTGAAAATTCATCTTTCTGGTTTAAAATTTAACTATTCTAGTTTAAGATTCATTTTTTAGTTGAAAATTTATCTTTCTAGAATAAAATTTAACGATTCTAGTCGACGATTTACTATTTTAATTAAAAATTCATCACATTGTTTGAAAATGTAACTATTTTGTTGAAATTTAGGTTTTTTGTGGAAAGTAATTTTTTAACTGAAAATTTAACTTATTGCGATTGAATATTTCCTAGTTTTAGTTGTAAATTTTACTTTTAAGTTATGATTAAAATTAACCTTTTGTAGTAAAAGTTAATTTGTTGTTGTTTAAAATTCAGCTATTTCAGTTGAAGATACATAATTTTATTTGAAAATTCAACAGTAATTTTTTTTGTTACAAAATTAATGTTTTATCTAAAAGTTTTACAATTCGATTTTTTGTTGTAAATTGATATTTTTTAGTGGCAAATTTAAGTTTAAAGGATGTTTAGAATGAACGTCATGAATTTGAAGAAATCTTTTCATTTTGAATTTTTAATTATTCAAGCATTCTAAACTCTACTTGCTGCATTTTTTAATTTGCAAATAAGCGAATAAAATTAAGATTCAAAAATGAAAATATCTCAATTGAAGCTTTCAAAATTACATTATGTAATGCTTTAATTGAAGTGAACTAAATTGTCAATTTATAGCATTCCGTAGTATTATGTAAAGTTTTCATAACATATTGCAAAATAAAATTGTCAAATCTTCCCTTAGAGGTATCTGAGTAATTGAATTAGCTTTAATTTAAAAAAAGTACAAATCGGTTAAAAATTGTGACTTATAGGCTGACTTGTTAAAAAAAATCTACTTTTTTCCTGCTGGGCCTGAGTGCACTCAATATTGGCTGGGACACTAACAATTAAATCCTCCAGAATCATAACAAACTGATTTTTTATTGTAATTAGTTACATGAAACATTTTGGTTTGATTTCGGATCAGAAACATAATATTTCAGTTAACATTTTTTTTTTAATTAACGGTATAAAGGAGATTGTTTTTCACTAGGGTTTAGATTCTCTATTATAAAGTTTACCCGGATTTCGCGACGGGGACCTACTGGAATTTCATTGATTTCTTTTTTGGTCATTAGGGTAATTTTGCCGCTGACCATGTTTATCTTGACTCGTTTTTTATTGCAATCTTTAGCTGCATATATTCCATCAATAACAGTATGAGTCTTCAATCTTGCAAAGACGTCACCCTTGGATGTTGATAATACAATTTGTTCTTGGGGTGGTATATCTTCAAACTTTTCTTTTCCGGTTCTTATAAAAATTCGTTTATCGACTGGGAAAGTGTATCTTCGAAGTTTGAAGATGCGGTCATGATTATAAACGGAAGTGAGCCGAATAAATTCCAATTGTTCGAATCCATATCCATTTCCGTCAGCCGAAGGAAGCCTTGTAACAGGAGCTATGGTCATGACAGGAGGAGACATTGTCATGGCAGGAGGAGACATTGTCATGGCAGGAGGAGACCTGGTCCTGGCACGAAGAGACCTTGTCCTGGCACGAAGAGGAGGCACAGAAGGAAGAAGACTCCTTTTAGGAGAATGATTTCTCTCTGGAGAATAAGAAGGTGCGTCACGAGGCACATATGGAATAGGAGCGCCATTAGGTAAACAATCGAATTGTGAGCCTAACTCTGCAACAAGAAAGAGAAGATTACATTTTTATAGTACTTTGGTATTTCTTATTGAACCCCTTGTGTCAATATTGTGAGGCAAGACTACGAAGAAACATTAGCGTTGCCTTTAAACCACTCAAAATCATTACTGAGCCACGTGTCTTGTCAATAGGAAAGTCGATAAAGAAGAATAGTCTTTGAACCTAAGCGATATCTAGCAGTTCTTTTTCGTATCTCCTCAGTCCACGTCACCTTATTTCATATTTTATGGAAATAAAGATGCCTTTTGGTATTCAAAATCTATGAAATCAAAAGGAAAATTTGATTAGGAAAAAAATGAGGATAAGGAAAACTTGGCTAAAAATTTGATTTTTCTTGAAAGCATAAGCTTAATGATACAAGATGGAAAGTGCAAAGAAAAAGTAGTGATAATTTTCTTAGTCTTTCATGTTTCTCATGTAATAAATTCGAAGATTTCAGAAAACGCGAGTCCATTATTATTATTCTTATACTGTTATATTTACCAATAGAGTTACAGACGATTGTAAGGGTAAAGAGCAAAGTATAAACGATCGTCATTCTTTCAAAGTGGATGAAAAACTGATTGATATTTTAGTGATGAATTTTGTTAACAGTATGAATAATTATTATTCTAGTGCTCATAGTTTTTATCTCATATCAAAGTCTCATATCATAAACCTATCTTAAGAAAACAATTAGTTACGACATTCGTTTAAAGTGATATTACAAAGTTGAGGCACATGTAATAAATCCTTAGAATTAAATTTAAAAAAATGTGCTGGCCTTCGCTGAGAACTTTCTTATTGATCTCCTTTTTGTACGTTATAATTATATGCGCATATTTCGACTGTATTTTAAATATAATAGATTAAATTCATGATAATTTCTTCTTCAAATTTTGAAAACAGGAAAACAAATTTTTAATATTAGGAGACTCTAAACCAAAAATATATAAATTGAAGCTTTTAAATTTACATAACGTATTGCTGCAAATAAGGTGAAAAATTTTATTATTTTTTATACAAAAATGTTCGATTTTTGTATTTGTTGATGTAGTTTATTTATATAAACATAAACTTTCAATTTATAGCATATCTCAGTTTAAATAAGCCTTTATAAAAAAAAGATTCAGGTAATTAGAAAGTTGATTATTTATATTCATTTAATGCATACGTATGTGTTTTGATCAATTCTACATTTATGCAAGTTATTTTTTCATGTTAATAAATAATTTTGTTAAAAATACATTTCTTTCACTCTTATTATTCAGACAGTCAATCGGAAAAAAATTATTTACCTGCAGATTGATTTGTGAAGAAAATCCAGTTTTGTCTCACTGTTTCTAGGCGCGCTCACTATTAGCTGTGAAATTGACGAAAAATTAAAGCCTCGAGAATGATAAACAATTTACTTCCTAATTTAATTAGTTACATAAAACACGCGTCTCAATTTTTACATATAAACCATGTCCGCAGCTTGAAAAATGCGAGATCGGGAATAGCAATAGAAAATCAGCGGTAGAACGATGCAGATAACAGGTTTAGACCATTGGACCCCTTGTAGATAACATATGAATAGCTTTCAATTGTCATATAACGTTCAAGTTTGGTTAAAATGTTATAAAACGAACGTTCCTTATTTTCTCTCTAGTTAATGAACAAAAAACATTTAATGTTTAAAAAAGTATTGAAAGTTGCAAAAATAAGAACGATTTTCCCTCGCCGTGTAAAATTTCTGAAATGTCAGTTAACAGTCTTAGACGTTTCATGCACATGAACATTTTTATTCAGTTGCGTACTCATCGCGAAATTTGCTTAAATCTACTAAAAAATCCTTTATGCCAAAAACGTCATTGGGATGAGTTTTAAATTTATTTAATATCTACTTTAAATACCTTAATGTGTTAGAAAAGTATTTTTTTTTAAACTTTAAATATCATTTTTCATTTTTCTCGCATTTAAAAATTTTATAAAGATAATGTTTATGCCTTTGTCGTGGGCTAGAAGTATTGAAAATATTTTCTTAACTTTATCTTTGGATCATCCGTCAAAAGTTAGCTTGGCTTTTTCATAAAAATTATAATTTCCTGAGATCTTGAAAAAAAGTTATATGTCACATTTGTTAAAAAATTATGAATTGAGTGGCCAATGAATTTTTTAACAGTTGTAAAGTCTAAGAAGACATTTTTTGAGGTTCACATGAAATTATGTGTTGCTTCTTCAGTACACACTTTATATTACCATAATTTTCGTACCCGTACAGATATTATTTTAAACACACAAACTTTTCAGTCCTAGACATTTTCGATTTTGGAAATTGTTTTTTATTTTAGGTCCACCCTAATAGATATACAGACAGACACTGACAATATTGGATCATTTTCCGAATGTTCGAGAAGCGAAACTTAGAAATGTGTTAATACCAGCCATAAAAAAATTTGAACGATTCCATTTGAGTCATGAATGCGATTGTAAAAATTTGTCATCAGTTCGAAACGAGATAAAAAAAAGTCATTTTACTGCGTTTTAAAAAGATTTTATGAGATTATTCTCATAAAAAGTGCATATGTAAATAATCGGCTCTTGTAACTAATATGGAGGCAGAGTGGTTTGCTCCGACCACATATACAATAATATTTTTTATTTTGACATTTCATTAAAAAATCCCAATATAATGAGGATTTAACATTGGCTTCTCTTCACAATTTTAATTTACAATAGTTTCAAGCTACTCAAAATAAAACACAGTAATTATGTTTTTCTTAGATAATTATTTTTTAAAAAACTGTTCGGATTCTTATATTATTATGCGAGCACTCGCAATACTATCTCTTTTGCCACTTTTTAAACTACGTTACCCTATTTTCTCAAAAAAATCAATGATTATTATATAATCTCATAAGAAAACCTGTACAGGTTTCGAAATCTTGTATATCGAATTGTCATTTAATTTGAACTCGTTATCATGACACAAAAAAAAAACTTGTCTGAAATCTATCGCCAACCAACATGTTAAATTTTTTCAGCAAAGTAGATTTAGCTTTTAAATTTACATAATTTATCAGTTTTGCCCATTTAGCCTAGGGGCGCTCAATGTTGGCTAGGGCATAAAAATTGAAGCTTCTCGGAAATACCATAAATTATATTAAATACTGAATAAATGTCACCCTGAAAGACTCTTTTTCACACCATACTTTTATCGATTCCCTCTTGCGTGCTAAAAAAATAGCCCTGAAATCCCTTCTAGAAGCTTCCTAGGTTAATCACCCCACGAAATTTTTACATGTGCACTCAAAAATATTTACCCCTACTTATCAATTCTGAAAAATCTCTCTTGTACAATAAACATATGTGACGTCAGCTAAATTAAGTAAACGTTTAAAAACATATTTTTTAACTCTCATGTTAATTATTGCATCATATAAAAATTATTACGCAAATGTTTCTAGAAATTTGGTAGAAGGGTTAGCGTCTATAAGAGGAGGTCAGTTCTTCTCTTTCCTCAGTTTCTTTTCAGATGCCAGATTGTGAAGAAGAAAAGCAGCAAGAGCTTAAAAATAGTTTAAATGTATTCCTGAAGAACATTCAAGAACTAAAACAAGTGATACAACTGCGAACAGATTTACAAATTACAACAAGTAAATTTAAAACTGTGAATCTTGAAGATACCTGACAGACCTAGAAGCTAAAAAAGGATATGAAATAACAGATATTGAAGAAGTTAAAACAAAATATGGAATGCGAACGCTAGTGATCATGGAAAACAAATTCTCCATTTTTCTACTTCAAAAGAATGGTAAAACTGTTTGAAGAAGATAAGAAACTGTTCGTGCAAATGAAGAAGGCCTGTGAAGATAAAAACCTTGAAATGGTCTATTTGTGTGGACGTTTCAATTGAAATGAATTTATTGAGAAGAAAAATTGAAAGCCTTCAGTGAGATCAACATCATCATCATGACTTATACACCTCGAAACCAAATGCTACAAGCAACTACATACAATCTGAATTCGTCATTCACAAAACAAATTATTGTCGGTGCTGAATTTAAAAAAGATGGAAAGCTCGTCTCATCAGAGAAACTGCAGGCCAGTTATCCTCGTGCAAGTATAACCCTGAATCTTGAAGAGTGGAAATTATTTAAAAGTTACTTCAACCTCATGACACTGTTCTTTGATGGCCATGAGAAGAAACGTGGTAAAGAGCCTCAGACTTTAAAATCAAAGAAAGATTTTATGTAATATGCTTCATTGACGGCAAATGACTGTTTAAAACAAAACAAAGCATTTTGGACCTGTACATAGTCGCTTGGAATTTGAAGCAAAAGAAAATTTTCCTGCGCAAACATCTGCATATTGTCTTATATGACATGACCGTATTGTTGAGTATAACCCAATAAGTGTTGTGGTGAAAAAGTTGGTATAAAAAAATACTGTAAACAAATAGAAATAGTTTAGTTGCATATGTATGCATAATATATTTATTTTTTAATTATAATGTGCTGGTTTTGGAAATAAAATTTGTCTTAAACGAAAATTATGTTTTTTTCCAGAGTCCCTTGTCCTTACAATAATAAGTGCGAATAGTATATAAGCGAATGATTGATTGTTGAACATTGTCTGTTTTGGTATTGGAAAATTACGTCTGCTGGATCAGTTTGCATTCGATGGTTACAGTAGCTTAAGAAAATTATTTCCAGGATGTAATTCAATTTCATAGACATTATTTGGTGGATAGTCTAAAGTGTTAAATTTTTCTGAGACTCTTCTAATATAATCATAAAAGTTTGGAACTGTAGTGTGTTAAATCAAACTGTACGTTTTGGTATAAAGTATTTTTGTTTTGTCATGGAAGGTTTCCTTTATTTATTGTAATGAAAGTGATCAATCATTATCTTTCAAGAACAGCAAATCTGATATAAAATGGTTTATTAAATTTAATTTTAGTTTTATTTATTTCAATGATGACCATGTCCTCACCAAATATAGTGCAGCTATGAAATTTTGGTTTGGCAATCAAAGCTTTTACACCTCATCTTCCTTCGCACTTCGTTACTAACCTAACATATTTGTGAGTTGTTCGTAAGTTTAAAAAAATGTTCTAATTCATTTTTTGCCTGCTTTCTTTAAATATTACTTAAGTTAATATAGTCTTTTAACCCTGGTTTTTGTTTGAATTGTAAAACTCTGTGAATTTTAACAAGTTTCATCCCCAACTTTAAATACTTTTTAGGTTTTGATAAGGGAGAACGTAATTCGTTTTTGATTTCAAATTGGTCATTAATTTCGGAATTTTAGATGTTGGAAGAGGGGGTACAAAATGCTTCTCAGTCATCGGTAAACGATTTAAAATGACTATACGGTAAAGATTCGCTCATAGCATTGCTGTATTGATTGGTAATATCAAAATAAATTATGCAAGATTCTGCACTGAGAGACGGTTTGTATAGCCAGCGGGCTTTGAGTGTGGTTGCTACGCCAAACATGAATGCAGCGACTTGACTGCGTTAACCGCTTGGTAGCAGTACTAAAAAAGAACGGGAGGGGGACAAACGGCACGTATGGTCAGCGCGCTCTTAGATTGCGCACTGGCTGTGCTTTTTTAAGCGCGGCTAGCCAGAGCTTTTCCGAGCTACCTACTACCATAGTATGATGGCGCTGGCAGTACAACCTCTCTCTTAGTGTGGTTTCAATGGACTAAAATTAAACCCCGTAAATCTATTATTTACATTCACATATCTGTTGGAACACTGAGACGCACCACCTCTGATGGAACTTTCAATAAGTAATAACATTTCTACATCTGTTAATAGATCGAGTTCAATTCCACTATACTTTAACATAGCATCAAAGGATAGCCCAAGTGCGGCCTAAAGTTTTTAAAATAAATTTTTCCCAAACCTTGTAGGCATGATTATAATCTTCATCTGAAATACCCTCATCATTTAAGTTAGAACAAAATTCCTCCTTTGCTGCTAGAAAATCTTCTTCTAATTTTTTGTCAATTATTAACATAATCATATGGAAATTGCTATGATTTGAAGCTAATTTGGAGAGGCTACTTGGCATAAATCTAAAGGAGTCAATAAATCTCAGTTTAACTTTTGTATTTTGCACCCTTTTTGTAAAGGATATATATTTTTCTTTACTAATAGGTAATAATAAGATATCACCTTCAAAGCTTGTTGCAGATTCTTTTGTAAAAAAGTAGCGAGATAAATTATGAAATACTATAGGAATTACATGTGAGTCTTGGTCATTTACGTTACACCTGTCATGGGCGGAGCCACGAAATTTACCTGTGAAATGTTCGTGGTCGCGATGTTTACCGTCATCTTTATTAAAATCTTGTTTACAAATATGACAATTTTTCGCGTTTTGAAAATCATGCTCTTGCTGTAATGTTCAGATTTCCATTAGTACAGGATATTTAAAATAACAATCTACTTTCTCAGCTAACTTTTTCAACTCATTGACAAACCACGTGATGCAATCCTTTACACGATAAACTTGAGGTTCAGACTGTGAATCATCAAAACTGCATTTTGTATAATACGCAACACTTGTAGGTATATATTTCTGATAAGCATTTCCTTCACCGTTGGTAACACACATAAACTACACTTTTCAGATTTAAACTTATTTGAACTGATGCCTACCAGTCGATGATTGAATAAAGAGTAAACCTCTTGTATATAAATATAGAACTAAGGAATGGTATTAATTTGATGCTTTAAGATTATTTGTATGAAATATGACACTCATGTAGATACGCATTTAATATAAGATATGGCACATACTTATGGAATGTATAAACAGTGAATTTGCAAACTTCCTGTTTGGTAAATATCAAAGGAGGAAATCCATTTGTTTATAGAAATAAATCCTCGTAATCATATATCCTTCAACGTTTTTTTAAAGGCCTAATAAGTTATGATCTACATAGCTGAAGTTTCTTCTTCCACCCGTAGATCTGTCAACGCCAGGCTCGGTCAACTCCTGTAGTGAGAAATGGCGAATTTTCAGAACTTAGGCGCGAGGCATGAGGGGCAGTGAGGG
>JAAAKG020095306.1:0-16130 GCA_010014905.2 Druon quercuslanigerum
TCATTGTACTAATTACATGACATTTTACGCTGTACAGTGAAAAAGTGAAGAAGTACTTCTGTATTCAGATGTATTGTAACTAAGAGCATCCGATATAACGAACAAGCGTTTGGTCTTTAAGTTCCAAGCAGGCAAGCTGTCAACTTGATCTTCGAAGTACGAACCGCTTTGGCTAAGTCGCGATACTTTTAAATCATTGTGAAATATTTGCTTTTGAATGAGAGATACCGCGAGGCCGAAAGGGGAGCTTGTGCGCGGTCATTTACCCTAGACAAAACAGTAGCATTGCGATAAACCGCAGTGCCCCAACGGCTTAGTTTTAACTGCGTCACGTTTCGAAACATTATGAGAAACCCTGATGTTTATGCTTCGGTGACTTTCTATTTTATATATAAGATATTATGTTGTAGACCAGAGTGCCATAAATATATAAAGGTGTTGATAAAAAGTGTAGATTACTGGTTAATAAAAACTGTTTTTCAGATTCTGTCTGCTAGACGGCATCAGTGGACGGGTCTTTGTGTTTTATCATTAATTATTTTCAATTTTAAACTGATGCCGTCTAGCAGACAGAATCTGAAAAACAGTTTTTATTACCTTTGTAGGGTCTTGTCATGTTTAAATTCAAAACTATTAGGTTCACTCCCGTTTTCCATCTTTTATTAGTTGCTTTCTGACGAGGACTGTCGACGTACAGTCGAAACGTAATATTTCTATGTACTGAGAGGCTCTTGGACATGTTGTTTTAGTAAAAACTTTTTGGGACCAGTAATCTACACTTTTTATCAACATTTTTATATACTTTCTATTTTAGACAAGGTCAGAACCAAACCCGTGCTTAAGTCGAAAGTCTAGTGTAATTAACGAAGTACATTCTTTCGGCCGTCTTACGAGTCATTTTTCAGATAAGCTAAACGTTCGTAAAACAGAACCCAAGAGTGGATTGTATACCTGTCATTCCTATCCAAACTAACTCTGCAAGATAATATTTCCGTTGTTAACTTATTGAACATTAATTCTTTAGAACTCACAATTCGATTGCCGGAATTGACTGGAATTCTTTGTAATTCCTTAAAATTAATAATAAACTCTTGGGGAATCACCAAATATTCATTGCAATTATTAAAAAATTTTATGGGATTCCTTAAGCTTCACCATACATTGATTAGCATTCTTTAAAATTGATCTAAAAATACTTATACTTTATTTTTTTTTATATATAACACTTGAATTTCAACATAAATTATTTAAATTCATTGTTTTAATTGGAATTCACCTGCAACTTTGGTTAATTTCTTTGAAATTTGTTAAAGTTAAACTCTTCAATTTTTTAGAAATCACCAAACAGTCTGTACAATTTACCATAAGTTCTTAGAAATTCACATTAATTTATTTGTATTTATTGAAAGATCACTAATTATTCTAAAAAAAATTACTATTAACTCTTGGAAATCACAAATAGAAGTTTGGAATTCAGAATGAAATCTTCAGAATTTCCCACAAATCTTTTAAAACTATTTGGAATGAATTATAAATTTTTTGAGATTTTTTCAAAATTGGTCTCAAAATGTTTAAAATGGCTTTCAATTATTAAATATATTTAGAATTCACTCAAAATTATTTGAGCTATTGATTTATTTGGAATTTATTATTAATTTGTTAATTTCTTTGAAGTTTTCATAATTTACCTTAAAATCATTGTAATCATTAAAAATTTACTAACAGTTATGTGAGATTCAAAATACAACATTAGGAATGCACCGTAAATTCTTTAGAATTTGCCCTTAAATATTTAGAATTTATTAACACATTCATTAAAACTAACGATAATTTTGGAAAAGTTTAGGACCCTGAACCTTTTTACATTTTAAAAATGGTCTAAATTTAAAAAATTATCGATATTTAAAAAAATTTTAGTTAAGTTAAAACTATAGCATAAAAATCCAAAATTTCAGAAATTTTCGTAATTTCCAATACTTTCAAAACTTTCCTGAATTCATATTAAAATGAAAATAAAATTTTCAGATTCCTTTGTAAGAACATAAAACATGTCAGCGATGCAAAAAATTTCTGAAAATATACATTTGTTATGAAAAATATTGTACTTGAATACATTAAGTTAAAACATTTTGTGAATTTAATAAACAACTTTGAATTAAACTTATTACGTGGATTGTTAATAATTGTATTAATTAATGTTTCTTGCTTTTTATGGACTTTATTTTGTAGTCAGCTTTTTTTCTGTTGTTTTTCACGTTTTTTGCTCCTTATTCCTTTATTTTTAATAAAACTGTGGAGAACGAGAATTCTTTCTGGATGCACTGAAAAATAATTAATTAATTGCATTTAAAAATAATTATTATCGTATATTTTTTTTATTATTTATTTTGAATTATATATTAATTTTTAAATCAAATAGTGAGGTAAATACAAATTTTTATAATTTTCTTACCACGCTGAATGTTTGCAACGAGATCCGGTACCGCTGCAAATTATAACTGAAATAAACATTTTTTTATACATATATGATCATTGACACGGATATTTTTCTAAGATTTTATAGAATTGACAATATTTTTACTGGCGTCTATTATTTTTTGATCTGACAAGCAGGCGTAGAATATGGAAACTATTTGGCAATAGAAGAGACAACATTTTTTATTTCTAATTCAAGATTTTGGAAATTCATAAAGTTTTCCTTATCTGCTAAAAAGTCATGGGAAACTTTTTGTGGATACAAATTTTAATTTCAAAAATCAATACAAAGTTGTACATAACAAAAATGTATTTTTATTTATTACTTTTTCACTTAAATAAAAATATGTTTGCTCATGAAGTGTTTCAAGATCGTCATTTTATAATTGTTTGTAAATGATTTTATTATAAATAATTAGGAAAAAACAAATAGAAGTAACTAACCTAAACAAAATGTTTTTTGCACATTTTCAAACAAATTGTTATATTTTCCGATACATTTTTTTTCATTTCTAAGTTTTTCTTTGTTTTTAACTACCTACTAATTTCATACGTTTTTTTAATATTGATTTTTTCATAACTTTCATGCAGCCTTTTCGATCTAGCCTCTAATAGGTATACCGCATATCTTTTATGATAAAGAAAATTAAGCATATTTCATCGATTTGCACAAAATTGCACTACAGAAATAGTAAGGCAAAAAAAGTTTCAGCTGACAATTCAATTTTTAGCCTATGTTATTTGATCGATCTGGATTTTTTCAAATAGAAGCTTTTTAAATTTTAGGTTTAAATAATTTCTAAATAGCGCAGATATCACACCTTCTTTGATAAATATGAAAATCTTAAAAAAGGCTGTGTCTAGTCGTCCTGATAAATTGTTTGACCAGTCATCCAGAATTTCGAGACGAAAAGACACTTCGTGAAAAAAGGGTACTTTTCAAAAGTTAAAAAAAAATCAACTTTGTTGCGGAAAAAATGATTCAGGTTGAAATTGTTTATTTAACAGTAGTTATCTAAAGTCTTAAATTTTGCTTTGTCATCAGGGAAAGGTTAAAATTCTTATTTATTCCTAATGCTCAAGGCCTCATTTTATTCCCTCGAAGGATTCTCTGCAATTCTATTTGGGTGGTATTAATTAAAATTTAAGCTATGATTGTTTATAACAATAATAACTGTATGATTTCTCAATTATTTTTTTAAAAATAAAATCAACCCAAATAAAAATGTAGAGAATTCTTCGAAGAATAAAATGAGGCCTTGATCATTAGGATTTAATTAAAATTTTAACTTTTCCCTGAGGAGAAAGAAAAAACTAAACCTTTAAGTAACTACTGTTAAATAAACAATTTTAACCTGAATTATTTTTTTCTCATGTGTGTTTAGAAGCCTTCATCAATATTTACAGAAATGAATAATAGATCTTCTTTTGTCGATTTTATCAATCATTTGAAAGATAGGCAACTTTTGAGGTTGATTGTGCGTAGTATACACCCGAGTCGAAGTGTATGCCCTAGTTTGCCACTCTTCACGCTATTATTTTTATGGGGTAAGGTTTTAAAGTAGATGATATTCCAATCCGATTGTTACGCCTACTTTAGCGCTCTTATGAGTAAAAATTTCCATATTTTCCATTTGGCGTCTCAAAATAGAGGCTTAATTCTTCCTTCTAATTTAGCGCTCTATATTCTACCTTTCTATACAAAATAAAATTATGTTATGCGCGACTCGCATAGGGCGAGATTCCTTCTCGCATACGACGTTTATCTATTCGGTGGACAACCATTTTAGATGTAAGAGTATTCGATTCTAAAGAGAGAAAGAAGAGAGAGAGAGCGAAACACTATTTTCCGCTATTCTAACTCAAGCGCGCGCATCTCCCACCACTCGATCCTTCCCCACTCTGACCAACTCTTGTGCGGCACAGCCTGTTTAAAAAGGCGCGCTCCCCCACGTAACGTCAGTACGAGAAGGGCTGGGAATCCGCTCTGATCATCAAGGCTAACGGCTGGAACTCCGCTGTTAGTCAACATCAACCTCCCCGGGCCGGAATACCGCTCGGACTAGTCCAAATTCATAAGCGACGCCACTATCGAGCAAGAGAAAGAAAGACTTGTTTTTCTCTCTCTATCTCTCTCTCTCACTCCCACGGCTGGACATCCACTGTGGGCAACCCTGTAGGGTTTACCTACGCTCCGCACGCCACATGCGGCAGAGTGAAACTACACTCTATCTCTCTCTCTCTTTCTCTCTCTTTCTCTAAACAACTAACACACGGCGAAGTAATAGACAGTGTTTAGTAAAATAAAATAAACCTTGTGATTCAAGTAAATTACGTAGTATATACCTTCTCCCTACGTTTAATCATTTTTCTTCTTTTACGGGTCGGCTGGCATCCCAGCTCATCCGTTCCGCTGATGCGGCTGGCATCCCAGCTGTACTCGGCTGGATCCTAACCCTACATTTTTTCTTCCTTTTTTTTGTTTGTTTGGACCATGGACGGGCTCCAAGCATGTAAATATTTGATGCGAAAACGAGGCTGTCCTAGGATCTATGGGGCTCCCCCTACCAGCCGAAAGGAAGAACCCAAAAGCATGGCCCGACTGGACCAATTCCTGGCCAAACACAACGCCACCTTGGTCTAGAACAAAACCACCAGTGTCCGCAAGGAAGAGTGACCATTCAATTCTTCCCTCTCTTTCTATCTTACGAGAAAGAATGGCAATAATCATCACGCACCCAAACGAGGAGGATATATAAGATCAGATAAATTATTTAAAGAAAAATTTACAGAAGAAGAACAAGACGAAGACATAGTGACATTTGCGTAATTTTTCAAGTTATTTTTTATAATCATTCAACAACAATTTATTATTAAGCGTTAAAAAAAATATATATTATTTATTGAATGAATGAAGATACAAAACTTTTTTCTTTTTTTCATTCGTCAACAAATCTTTAGATTTATGCAGCTTAAAATGAAAGTTTCTATTTTTTATTAAATGAAGATGCTAAATATTATAAAATATGTACTTGGAGACAACAGGTATAAAGTCGGGAGGAAAATATTACATACGGAGATTTCCCGTATTTCATATTTTGTGCCTTTTGTAGTTTTTTTAAAGTTCCCAATTAGTAAGCATATAATTTTCAAAGTGTTACAATAATTAAAATTTAAAAGTTGACAATGTTTCTCGTTTTGAATGGCGCTTAAGAATACGTGATATGATACTTATTAATAATATATTTATCATATTTGAAATTTCTATAATTTTAATTCAAAATTATGACTTGGAATGCGCTATTCTTAAACAATTTAATCTGATGCATTAAAAATAAATTTTTTTCCTAAATTACTTTTTAGATTTATTCTCGGAGGTTTTATATTTGAAATTTTACAATATTTTAGTTTCTAATTCAAATAATTATTAAAAATGACAAGAACATTCCGTAATTAAATATTTAAAAATTTCATATTAAAACCCTTGATAATCCGTTTTGTACTTGATAATTTTATATGTAAATATAAAGTAATTTTAAACTTCAAAGCTTGAAATAGTAAAATTCAAAAAAATAGAATCGTACTGCAGCAATATAGTTGTTTATTATTTATTTTAATGTTTAATGTAATATCTTTAAATTTCCCAAATTTTAGTTGGAGATTTTAATATTTTATTTAAAAATTTCAATAGTTAATAGTAGTTTTAAAGCAATGTTTTAAATTTAAAAATAGAAAATTAGGTTTATTATCACAGAAAAGAAACAAAAATTAGACTATGTGACAGAAATTAAAAAAGCAATAAATGCATAATTCTCGTAATTTATTTATTTATTTTTTAATTTTAGAGTTTTGAATTTACATATCGAACGATCAACTTAATTTTTTTCCTTTCATAGGTTCTAATTTTGCAACTAAAATTTAATTTGTTGAATTTGGAAAAGCTTATTTAGTAATTTAAAAAATTTTATTTTTAAAGTAATTTAAATTTACTTCAAATAATGGACATTTTAAAGGGCTTGATTATAAGAAAGTTTTAATATCACAATTTTTGGTGACTATAAATTTTGACAGTTTAAGATTAAGTTCGCATTCGTTTCAGTTTCAAGGTTCTGGAGTAAATTTTTTTCATTTTGAATGTTTCCCATTTAAAATTATGATTTAGTTTGGAAGTTTGTTTAATGTAATTCAATCCATTCTTTTATTAAAGAAAAATTCGCCCAATTAGCTTTGATTTCAAACTCTAATTTCTTTTTGGGAAAAAATGTTAAATTTTAGAATTTCAAAAGCTTTGACTTTAAAAGATTTAATTTAGTTTTCATTATTTAATTGTTAAACTTTATCGCGTTGAATTTAAAATTGTTCAAATTTATAAGTTATTAACTTTAAATTATTTAATTTTGAACACTTTTAAGTACAAAGAATACAATTTAAATTCATCTGAAGTTTTAATGATCTAATCTTAAAATATTTCATTTCTAAGGTTTTACATTGCCCAACTCAAAATAAATTTGTCTACTTAGCAGGGCTTTCGATATAGATATTATAAAATTTAATACCCATTTATTATTAAATTGAAAAAAATCGTTCAATATATTTTTTTTGATTTCAAAGGCCTTCAATTTGAAATAATTAATGCTCGTTAACATTTTTTAAACGTAATGTTAAAAATTGATTTTAAAATTGATTAAAAAATGTTTATATTTCTCATATTAGGAAATAAAAATCCGGAGAGAAGAATGCGCGATTTGTGCGCGAAAGAATTTCAACCTACAAAAAGTGGTCCAATTAGCCTATTTATTTATTTTTTCGTTTTAGTAACATAGAGTACATTTAAATAAAATATAAAATCAAAATTATGTTAATTTTTCGATGATATACGTAAAAGCAAAATCTGTTTCTTCAGAACTTAAGGTATCTAATTTGAAGTTTTTTGTGGTACAGAAAAAGCTCAATACAAAAGAATTTTATATTTCTTACCTTTTTTCTTCTGACGTTTCTTCTCGCGTCCGTGATACCTTTTTCGAGTTTTTTGCATCTGGATTCTGTAGAACTATTTTTCAAATCTTTGCGCTGTTTTGCATTTTTTCTTTTGTTTGTAGCCACCAGATCATGGAAAATTTATTTCCTTTTGAAGCCATTTCGATATTATTACTTTATTTTTATTGCTTTAAAGGATTTTTGCTTTCACAAACTATGGTGATGGAGGTTAAATAAAATAACAAAGCATCTGTTATATTCTGTTCTGTTCGTTAAAATTTAAGTGCGTTTAAAGAGAATTTAAAAATTCTACGGCGAATATGGAGATTTAAAGGAGACATTAGTAAAATTCAAGAAAATAGAGGCAAGCCCTTCAATTTAGGAGCTAAATCTTATACAGAAGCAAAATAGAATGAAAATATTTTTAGGAGTGGCGACGTAGGAGCTGGTAGAATAAGCAGCCGCAGAGTAGGGGCAATAGTTCCACTTGGAAAGTCAAATTAGGGCCTATATTTCGACTCGGGCATCCTTAAGAACATCTCCAAATCGTATGAAGAGTGTCAGCTGAAAATTGATGTGCCCAAAAACCTAGTTTTACCCTACTGTGACCGGCAGAAATTGCACGCATATTTTTTTGAGTTGTTGTTCAAATATGTATGATGAAAATTGCATTACTGATGATGAAGTAAAAAGCGCACAGTGAATAAGAGTGCATTATCACAGCGAATAAGGATGGTACCCTGCGGTGGTTGTTTAACCTGTTCTTGAAATTGCAATGCATGAAAGGCAACATTACAAAATCATAATTTAAAAATTATAATGAAATACGAAGAATAAGAAATACTTTTACTATATTTATTTAAGATATATAGAATTCATATTCTTGAAAGAGCAAGAGAAGATAAAATCGATCACTTGAGCCTCTGTGAAGGGGATATAAGTCACTCTTGCAACGCGAATAATACATAATATACATAACTAACTCACGATACTTTTACATAGCTGTAAAATATTTCTTTTGGAAGAACTAATCTGAATAAGTCACGTTAATTTTACATCACCGTTAAATAGTTAAGGAAATATTGAGTTTTGAACAAAGTCCCTTCGGCTGAGATATTCGGTCCTCATACAAATGGTTTGCCGGATAAAATGCGCTGGTTGTACGTTCGTGAAAATTAACTCAAGAGTAGATTCGATCCTAATAGGAATCATGTGTCGCTTTACTTCTTGTATTCCTTCAGTACGAGTCAAACTAACTTCTTGGATCTTGCCCTTTCTAGAATAGAACATAAACTAAGTTTTAAATTTATCAGTTGACCAAATTAACAATTCTGCATCTTGTAATAAACATTCAATAATATGAATTACACTCCATACATTTTAAGGATTACACTGACACAATCTCTATAGGATTTCTGGTGACAATGTACCAGCAACAATTGATTAGTAAGGTCTTAACAACCTGATATAATCAGTAACTGCGAATATGCCGAAAAGCGCGCATTTATTCGAAACCGATACATACTATCAATAATGATACATAAAAATATTTTGAAAAGTTTTTAAATTTGAAAAATTAATTGAATTGCATGTGATGGTCTGCTACCATCAGTGCTGGTCTCTCCCATTCACATGTTTCAAAACTACTCTCGCCTACATTTAAATAATTGTATTTAATAAAGGAATTTTATAAGGATGAAACATAAAGTTTTTTCTTTATATTATCACGAAAAGTAATTCAATTATGCGTCTAATAAGCCCATGGAAAAGGCAAAACGCCAGTTCAATAAAGGCACATTTTAAAAAAGTAATTTGCGAAAATTGAGGAAAATTTAAAAACGTCTAGAAATAAATAACATTTTCGAAAGTTCTTCGTCTCATTTTTGAGGTAAGTCTGCATAATATTGTCCTCAATTATTAAAAAAAATGTATTATAGAATTATTATTCTGATTTCTAGCCTTGGGTCAAACTTATTCCAACCAATCGCAACATTTTTAAATAATGATTGTAACTATCACATGATTTACGAACTTCAAAACTATGGTCGTGATACAAATGCAACTGAAATTTGATAGAATATAGTAAATATTGCTTTTTGTTTAATTCAAAATTATTTACATAAATTCAAAGTTTTGCAGCTTATTTGCATAAAGTGTTCCCTTAAGCTTTTTAGACACAGAATTTTCTTACCTTTCGTACTATTATAAGAAAATATTTGTCTGTACATGTTGTTTTGAATATTAAAGCACTCAACAACAGCTCACAAAACAAGCGTGTATATTATTGCTGCTGGTAGTGTGTACATGTTTATTATTTTCACTATTATTACAATAATATGAATAGTTTACACTGTACATATTTTATTACCTGATTATGAAGTACTTACTCGATATTTTTTCGGTGTAATGATATACATTCCAAAACCTCTTTTGTGACAATTTCATCGTCTTAAAAAGAACGGCTTTCTGAAATTTTGGAATTACAATTTTTGTCCATTCAGATATTTTTGGGTCGATACCTGCAGATTTAACAATTATGACGGATCGAAAGAAAAAGGTAAATGTTACTTACAAGGGGAACGCCTGAGTGTTGAAATTCAAATCGAGGTCACATTAGCATTATTCGAAATATTATCGAATTTAATTTAAAACGTGTCACGTTTTTTGAAACTGGAGCTCAGTTTTAAAAATATTAATTTTTAAAATTGCGGCTACCTTCACTGATTCACTAGTATCAGTCACATGGCACGTCTCTCACCCAGCGGGGCTGGCCTGGTGGCAGCGTTACTACGTGTGACTCCGCTACTGTATGGTTCGAATCATTTAGCTAGATTTTTTTGCGTTTGTTCACTATGACCAGCAGAATTGTCGTCACTTTTCATGATTTTGTCGCTTTAAAAACATCCACGCAGACGGACAAAGAAGAAAAACCTAGAAAGACGACCATACCTACCCAAAGGTTTTTGGTGCGCTGAATTCAAATCTGGCCTCAAAAATGTTTCATCATCCTAGGTTTTCGAGAAATCCTAACCTAAAAAAGGATAAAACATGGTTTTTTGCTATATTCAAGAACTTTTTTTTTTAGTGGGACGATGGTCGTGGGGGCTAAATTAAATTAGTTATGTCACAGGCGTCCAAATTAAAGATACAAAAAATACAAGACTTGCTCCTTACTTGGCCTGGTGGCAGCGTTACTACGTGTGACTCCGCTACTGTATGGTTCGAATCATTTAGCTAGATTTTTTTGCGTTTGTTCACTATGACCAGCAGAATTGTCGTCACTTTTCATGATTTTGTCGCTTTAAAAACATCCACGCAGACGGACAAAGAAGAAAAACCTAGAAAGACGACCATACCTACCCAAAGGTTTTTGGTGCGCTGAATTCAAATCTGGCCTCAAAAATGTTTCATCATCCTAGGTTTTCGAGAAATCCTAACCTAAAAAAGGATAAAACATGGTTTTTTGCTATATTCAAGAACTTTTTTTTTTTAGTGGGACGATGGTCGTGGGGGTTGAATTAAATTAGTTATGTCACAGGCGTCCAAATTAAAGATACAAAAAATACAAGACTTGCTCCTTACTTATAAATGTTAATGATAGCCTTCTTCCTGTAATAGCAAATTTGTTTAAGAGATTAAGGCAGGTTCTCACCTTGTGGACCCCAAAAAGTGCACTTTTTTTAGGAATTTTTTTGGACGAAACGATTAAAGAGACATAGCTAAAAAATTTTATGGATATGAACACACATTTATTTAGAGAATACAATTTTTTCAAATTAAATTAATCAAAAAAGAGGGGAGAGGGCGTCCATCAATGGCGGCATGTCGGCGAGGAGGTGTTCCGCTACCGGAAGTGATTCCGTCAAAACCCGTGATCTGAAATACAAAACCTGAACACATTCCTAATCTGTACCGTATTATCTATTAAATGAACTACGATCATGAAAGAAAATTAAAATTACAAAAGTTATGAGGTTTTGAAAAAATTACGATTTTTGCATTTTTTTGTTCACGTATTATTTTGTTAAATAAACAATTTTCTATATTTTTGGCTAATCGTATTTCGTTTATTAGAAAAAACCCTAAGGAACATTTTGCAAAAATTTTGGTAACGATTGGTTCATTACAGCGTCTTCAATCACTTCCATTAGGTCCGAAAATGTGGTTCTGAAAAAAACGCGTTTAAAGTTTTGGCTTCAAAAATCAATAAAAAACATCGTAAAAATTATGAAATGGCATGAAAATGTATATTTGGGAGTTTTTTGGGTCACATTTGGGTATACATTGCTGAAGCATTTTTGAGCATTTCATGAGTTTTATTCGTTCGAAAAATGCGATTGCCAACCGAAACTAGTTTCGCCGCGGAAGCGCGCCAAAGCGCGCTCGGTCGGTGCTCGACACTGCTCTATCTAACGGTCTGTAACTTTTGTAATTTTTCAGATTTTGATCTGAAATCTCTGGAGCACATTCTTGAAACATATATTCACAAAATAAAGCAAAAAAAATCGTTTTTTTCCCCACAAAGTGAGAACCTGCCTTAACTTCTGGTGTGGACACCAATGTCCAGTCTGATTTTATTTCATCCAGAAGGTATTTCCTCTACCAAGACAAATTTCCTCCATGCAAATAAAAATAAGTAATTTAAAAAAAATCACGATTAAAAAAATTTTTACGTTTTTTGAATGAATAATAGAATTTAATAATTTTGATAAACACGTTGCAGCAATAAAGAAAGATCTCAAATCTGACAATATAACGTAACTCTTTAACTAAAATAGAATCTTAATCATTCTGAAGAAAAATATAATATACGCAAGGTTTCAAGTCCCAAGCGTAACATTTTCAGAAAAAAAATTTTTTTTAACTAATGTCTGATTACTGGTGTGTAAAGCATAACGCTATTCATAATAGAAAAAAAGTAGAAATAATAATCCTTTGATATGGCGACTCATAAGAGATCGTTTAAAAACTACGTGGTGCGTTTATCTTTTGTTTATATTGTTGTATCCTTTTTTATTTCACAGAAATAATATTTTCATCTTCATTTGAACAAAAGAAAAACGCGTCACGTAGTTTGTGAATGATCCCTAAGGCTATTGTCATGTACGGGACAATAATACTTTATTGAGTCTAAAGTAACTTGAATGGAAGATGTCCATCGTTTGAAGGTTTTGATCTAACTGAGCCTCACATTTGCTACAATACCAAGACATTTTGCACATATATAGCTTAGCAAAATATTCATGAGAATCTTCGTTTGACGTGTAATTAAACTATGACATTACTACGCCACGCGAGCCTCTTTTGACGAACTCGTGAAATTAATATGTCATTAGAGGGATATAATAACAGGCTTCGTTTCCTTCGCTCGTGTCTCTTGGAAGCATTTAAAAATATTCAAGACTCTACACATTTTCAGAACCTTATTGTTAGCACCTACAGTTAATGATGTCTTTCTGTGGAAAGATACAAGAAGTCTCGAAGGGTTCATATTGATTAGTACACATTTAGATGTTTCATGATGTACTAAGTCACTAAGTCTCTGTTAAATCCATGTACAATTGTGCTGAATTTTTAAAACTGAAATGTTTGAAAACTTTAGTAGTGAAATTTGCATAGAAGGTTATTAGAATTAACTCAAGGTGTGCATCAGGGCGGAGTGAACATGCTTAAATTAATTGAATCGTTTTAGTCTAGGGGAAAAAATTGTATGTTAGTATCTCATAAAAGTGAAATAATGGTTTTTGAAATCTTATAATATCTTCTGTTTGGTGTTTTGATTGGAAAATTCAAATTCAAAAGTCAAAAAAAGTTTCCTATTTGTGTAAAAAATTAGGCAAAAGGCATATCAGAACAAGCCGGTACCTATGCCTATACGAAAAAATTCCTGAAGGTCGCTTGCCGAAATCTTTTCGGACTGAAATTTCTTCAGATTGAATTACAGAAACACGATATTACTTTAGTTCAACAGAAAAAGATTCTTTTGGGAGTTTTAGAATTTTTCGATTGTTGATTCATTCTGCGATTTGTGAACGCACTTGAGGATGAAAATTATTTTCCAATTAAAATAACATTATGGTATGTTTCTTTGACCTTATCAAAAGAAACTTCTGTTTCGAGATATTAAAATTATTCCTAAAACGAGTTCATTTTACTAAATCCCAAAATCCACGAATTGTATTGCTTTTTTTCAAAATTGGCACTATAATATAAGTAATTTTATTAATTGTTTTGATTATGCATAATAAATATTTAATTTTACCGCTCACTGAAAGACTAAAAGAAAATCTTCCATCGTAGGGATCTGAAGAATATTTTCACTATTTTGATAATTTTTTAACTACTGGTATAAAAATAAGAGAACTATACCGTAGAAATGGTTGCTTTATTCTTTATTCTGCAAATCAAAATATTTAATTTAAAGTGTCTCAAAATAATATCAGAAGTTTGGTTTTGAAATAGGAAGTAGCATTTTCTCAAGGTTCACATTATTTTTCTGCTCACAACAGTGGTCGGTTTATGGCGATGGACTGCCTGTAGAAAAATCATAAGGGTTTTGCTCTAAATCCTAAAAATTGTGTTTTTTCGTATGTTAAAAAAATTATAAATTGCAAATACGTTTTTCACTTTATAATTATTTATTATTATTGTTAACTAGCAAAAATAGTATGTGCAAAAAATGATGTAACCAGCTAGGATCTAGTTGAAATTTTTACAATAAGTTGACATTGATGTAAAATTACATTTTGCAAAGGATTATATCTAAAAATAAAATGTTATGGGAGTTTTGGGTCTGAAAAAGATATAAAAAAAAACATTTTCTCGAGAATATCTGTACTGATTTTCTTAGAACAAGGGTGACATCAGATATGGGTGTTTAATAGTCTTCTGAAAACAACTTGCCATTGCAGAATGCACACTTGTTAGGTGCTTGTACCAAAAGTTGTGCCCCGCATCCGGGCATAGATCTTGTGCTTATAATTGTTATATTATAATGGATATACTGAAACGAATTTTAAATATTTTATTTTTAATTAAATATTTAATTATCGAATATAATTGTACAGTATTATTCGCCGAAATTAAGTGTCAGTGATAAATCATTTTTTTACTCTCTTTTCTTATACGACACACCCTACTCTTCATTAAGGAAATAAAAATATAATAGTTTATGAAATCAGATAAATAATACTCATCACATTTGTAATTCGTAAAAAAGTTTTATTATATAA
Source organism: Druon quercuslanigerum (assembly GCA_010014905.2). Lineage (NCBI taxonomy): Eukaryota > Metazoa > Arthropoda > Insecta > Hymenoptera > Cynipidae > Druon > Druon quercuslanigerum. The sequence goes on from JAAAKG020095306.1 coordinate 14,685, forward strand.
CAAAGGGATACAAGAAGAGTAATATAATGTGAAAATTATTGTAATTGTAACATCACTCAATATCTGATTCATCGGAAGTCATATGATGATCTTCGGTCTCAAAAAACTCATCATTATCTTCTTTTTCAGGACATCATTCTGTTGATAGTGCACTAGAATCGTAACATTCATGATGTTTTTCAGCTTTTAAAGTACTTGGAAGCATCTAAAAAGTTAATTTAATTTATTTAAAAAATGGTCACGATAAAAATATTTACAAATTAATTAATAATCACAGATCTAACAATAAAAAAATTAAACCGTTATAACAGTATTTGTACTTTTACTAAGTGAATGTAATGACGATTGGAAAACAGTTATGAATTACAGATGTGGATCCTGAAATTATTTTTTTTATTTTTTATTTATAATTATTGCTGAAGTTGTGTTATTAATCTAAACTGAATAATTGTGTACTCACTTCATGATTAGAGACAAATTTTTGGAACTCCACATTATATTCACTTTGCAGAACAGTGATTTTACTGTAACACGTAGAGTGATAACCAACAAAATCGATAGATTCTTTGGTTAGCTCAATTTCTTTGTATTTAAAATTTTGTTCTTTACGACAATTTAGACTTTGCACTTTTTAGACATCTTTTAATGAAAATTCATCCAATATTTCACAATATAACATATACACACCTGTCTGCCAGATTGTCCTGACTGAAAACGAGTGGACAAGAGTACCTGGGCATATTCCTTGTAGTCGAAACTTTTAATACGAATTGGATTTTTTTGCTAACCACGTAAGTACAAAAACGAAAAAAGTCAATTAAAAATGATTTAATTACTAATAGCCTTGATAACATTTTCCAGGCAAATATTGTCTATACACATGAGTCTGTAGATGAAATTTCATACAAAATATATTTGATCCGACAGTCACATAGTTACGAAACTATCTCTATTAAACTCTTCTAGTATTAAGGAACTTCGGTGTCTGACTGCCTATTTTGCTCTACAATCAGTTGAGGATAAAACCTTATTTCATCTGTCAAGTCTTTGCCTTTGAAAAACTATAATCTCATAGAAAAGTGCTGGTCTCAATGTCTCCATGTAACAAGGGTAGATTATAATGACGATTGATGTTGTTACGTCCTAAAAATTATACATTTTTTGACGTAAGACTAAAACAAGCGCAAACCTGCCTTATCCCGCGCGGAACCTGGTAGTAACACCAATTATACACGCGCGCAATAACGGTTCTCTCTGAGTTTGAACCTAACTATGGCAACTGTACTACGGTCGGTAATCAGTGATGCCAGTCGGGGCCGAATGCGCGCGCATCATTTTGACTTACCACTGGAGAAATTCTCCCATTGGCCAAACTTTTACGCGCGCGATTCAAAATCAAATTAATTTATAATCCTTAAAATAAAATAAATTAATGATTAGGAATTG
>JAAAKG020095317.1:0-16130 GCA_010014905.2 Druon quercuslanigerum
GTCAACGAAAATAATTGTTTAAACAATTTAAAAATAATTTTAATTACCTGCTTATTTATTAATGGTAAAAAGTTACGGTTCTTTCTAAAAATTTTAACAATTAGTCCATTTTTCGCTTGGAGTGAATTTATATTTATTTCCATTTAGCAAAAATTATTGTTTAAACAAATTATTATAGTTTATAGATATCTTCTTTTATATTAATATTAGATTATATATTTATTTAATTTATATTTTATTTAATTAATTTATTTATTTTATTTATTTATCATATATTTTATTTGCGGGTTTTTTTGAAACTTTTTAACTTTTTACCCACTTTTTACGTAGTGTAGTAAAAAATAATCAATTAAACAAATCTATTTTTTTAAACAATTTATTATTGCTAATAACTATCTTCTTTAGACGAGTTCTAAAAAATTGCAGATGATTCAGAAATGTTTATCTTTTCTTTGCTTTTTCAGTTATTGACAAAAAAAATATAAACGGAATATTTTTAAAAAAATCTCTTTCTTTTTGATAATATATTTTTATGAAAAAAAAATTTTTTAATTTAAGGAAAATCTGCAGATTTTCAGCGATTAGTTATGTTTGTTAGCTTAAATTATTCATTACTTTACTAAGTAAAAAGTCGGTAAAAAGTAAAAAATTTTTAAAAATTCAACTTTCTAACATTTTTAAATTAAAATATTTTTAATTTTAAGTAATTATTTACCTCACTTTAATTGAAAATTAGACAACAAATTAATTTTTTTTTAAAACTACAATTTTTGAGCATTTACAAAATGCATTTTAATCCAAAAATAAATTTTCGACTATTTATTATTTTTTAATTTATTAATTTATTTAATAATTATTTTATAAAAAAATATTTAAAACAACAAGATGAATTCTCAACCAAAAAAGAAAAATTTTCAAAAATAAATTGAATTGAATTTAATTTTAAGTTAGAAAAATATTTCTAAAACCAAATAAAATAAGTTTTTAACTGCATTTTTAAAATTTCTACCAGACAGCTGAATCTTCAGCCAAAAAGATTAAATGTTTATAAAAAAAATTCAACAAAAAATAAAACGTTTAAATTTTTAGTTAAAAAAAAATTAATTTTCTATAAAAAATAAAAGTTTCAACCACAAAAATTAAATTTCTACCAAGAAAGAAAAATTTTCAAACATAAATTGAATATAATTTAATTTTAAGTTAGCAAAATATTTCTATAACGAAATGAAATAAAACTGCATCTTAAAATTTTCAACTAGACAGCTGAATTTTCAGCCGAAAAAATGAAATGTCCATGAAAAAAATTCTACAAAAAATAAAATGTTTAAATTTTTTGTTAAAAAAATTAATTTGCTATAAAAAATCTAAATTTCAATCACAGAAATTAAATATTAACCAGAAGGTATAATATTCTACAAAATAGAATTATTTATAACAAAATACATAAATAAAAAAACAAATATTTTAATACCTAATAAAATTTTTAACCTAATAGTTGATTGTTAAACCAAAAAATTAACTTTCTACCAAAAAAGACAAAATTAAAAAAAATGGATTTTAAGTTAAAGGAATAAGTTTTTAAGAAAAAAAATAAATTTTCAATGAATTAGTAGATTTTTCCAGGGGAAAAAAGAATTTTTTAGAAAAGGATAAAATGACCATCAAAAATTTCGAAAAAAATTGAATTATATTTTTAGTTTAGAAAATTAATTTTCACTTTAAAAAAAGTAATTTTCAAACAAATTATTGAGTTTTCAACGATAAAAATGTATTATTTAACAAGCAAATAAATAGGCCAAATAGATGAGTTTTTGAATAAAAAAGATACACTTACAGCAATAAATAGAATTGCTCAATTTTCAGTTAAAGAAAATAATAATAATAGAAAGTATAATAAATTTTTAATAAAATAGTTAAGTTTTCAACAGATCAAATAAATTTTTCTACTAGAAAGATTAAATACACATAAAAAAATTCGACAATTAATTTAGTTGTATATATTTAATTTCTAACATTTACGGGTTTAAGGGCCTCTGCTCCCTATACATATATTTACAATTCCATTCTTAGTCTGACACTACTACTACGGACATTATACTTTTTCTACTTCTGCCTTATATTCCTTCTTACGCCTTTCCGTTTTTCTTTCCAGCATCTTCTCATGTACTTTTTTCTCCTTTTATACTCCTCCTTCTTTATTTATCCTTTTCTCCATTTTCTTACACACCAGCCTCTCTTTCACCCTACTTGTTCTTCTTTAGCACCTAGCTCATCCTTCACCTTCTCAATCGACTCCTTTAACCTTTCAATTAATGAGTCTACTTCCTCCTATTTTTCATACCTAACCTTCTCCTTTTCCATCTTTTGTTTAAAATTTTTTAATTTATCTATCCCCCACCCAGCCTTTTTTTCGTGTTCTTTTTTCTTCCTAATTTCTTTCTCTCTCTACAACATTTACTGCCGACTCCTTTTAGTTGACCGGGAAGTGCTCGGACCCTATCTCATTCACCACCTTCATACTCTCTATCATATGATGCATTCTTTTTTCAGCCAAGATGTAGTCTATTACTGTTGCTCTCTTTCCTAAGAACGTGATCTCCCCTTCCTTATCTCTTTTCATATTGCTATTAAATATGAACTATCCTATTTCTCCTATCACGTCTAGTAACTTCCTCCCCTTCCAGTATATATGCCTTCTTTTCTTCACCCCAAATCCCTCCTCTCTGTTCACCAGCCCAAGCATTTGGGCCCCCTCCTATTAAAACCAGTTCTTCTTTCTTTTCCACCATCCACCTTCTAATTACTCTCCAGCCTTCCTCTTTCTCACTTCTTCTATATATACACACCCCCGCTATTTTGACTTTCCCAACTATAATTCTTCTTACCATCGTTCCATCCATCATCATTGTCCCCATATTTTCTACCTTTTACTGCTAACTCTTTTATCACTTCTGACACCATGCCGCCCATCCCTCTCACTTTAACGTATTATTTTTTGCTTCTTGCATTGTCTACATATAACCTTTTGGCAACATCTTTGTTATCCCCTTGCAGTTCTTCTCATCTGTTAAGGTTTTACTCATCATAATCACATCCCCCTTTTCTAACTTCCTGTTAAATCCTCTATTCTTGTTCTTCAAACCTGACACATTCCAGAAAGCTATTTTAATGCTTTTCCCTTCCCCCTACCTTTCACAAAACTTTTTTCTTTCTTCCTTATTTTTTCTCATTCTTCGTCCCAGCACCCTTCCTCCGCATTTATCCATAATATGTCTCTTCCTAACCACACCATATGCTCATGCCAGATCTTCTTCAATTTTTTCCTTCTTCCTCTCAGTAATTTTTGGGCAGATGACCATTCCGCCCCAGCTACCTATGCACCGTCCCCCCACTACTACTGGAAAAGGCCCCCCGCTGACCAAGTTCAGTGCCAGCAGCTCAACGGTGTGAAGGGAAGCCGCATAGTGGGGGACGGTACACAGGTAGCTGAGGCGGAATTGACCATCGTCCTAATTTTTTTCCGTTTATAATATTCTTTTTCTCCTCCTCACTCCCCACTTTAACTAATAACATTCCTTCTTTTCCACCCTTCATCCTTTCTATTCGCTTAACTCCTTCCACTCTTACCTGCACTCTAATGTCTCTAAAATGCTTTTTATCTCCACTTTGACTGTTTCACTTTCCACTTTCAGTCCCTTAACTACTCAGCTATTTTTTCTCTTTGCCCTTTCTTCCTCTTCCAATCTTCTTTCAATCTCACTTTGTCTTTTCTTTAATCTTTTATTTTCACTTGGCACGTCATTTTCATTCCCTATAACTATTTCCTAAATCTTCGCTTGTTTTCCCATACACTCATTCCTAATTTCTAAATTGCTAATCCGTCCTTCCAGCTGTTTTATCTCATTATTTCTCTGTTCGACAACCTTTCTCTGTCTATCCTATATGCTCTATAGTTTAACAAAAACCTTTTCTTTCTCCTCCTTCCAGAATTTATCCCATTCTTCCCATTTTTCTCTCACCTTTTTCACTCCACTCGTTACATCGCTTCCCTGCCTATTCATATCCCTATTCGTATCATCCAATCTCTTTCTTATTTTCTCTCTAAACCCTTTTCTGAGAGCTTCCAATTTTTCAAACATCCTCCCCCCCCCCTCTATCTCTTTCAGGTGTTTTCCATTTAATTCTAACTTTCTTGTTATCCTTGTCCCTTCCCCCTCACTCGCACGCTTCCAGCAATGTCAGCTCTTGTTGCCACTACTACTTGCTGTTCTGTGCTATCGTCCAGTGACTGTTGCCCGCTGGCGCTAGTGAAAACTAATTTAGTTACATTTGAAGTGAAAAATAATTAATTTTAAACAAAAAACTTATTTTTGAACAAAGAATAAATTTTCAACCAAAATAATATTTTTCTACCAAAATAGAATAATTCGTTACAAAATAAATGAATTTTCAAACAAATATTTTAATTTTTAGTGGAGATTTCAACCTAATCATTGAATAGTTAACGAAAAATGTTAATTTTCTACCAAAAATACAATTAAACAAAAATTGATACATTTTTAACTAGAAATACAAAAAACAAAAAAATAGTTAAATTTTTAGTCCAAAAGTAATCATCACTTTCATAATAAATTATTTGTCGACCAAATAAAAAAATTTTACCCACAAAAATTAATTCTTCACCAAAGAGAGAAACATTTTGAACAAAATAGATGAATTTTCAATTTAAAAATGTTAAATTTATTCATTAAATTAAGTAGCTTTATTCTTAGTTAATGAAATAAGTTTTCAATTGCATGAAATAAGTTCCCAACCAAGTAGTTCAACTTCTTACCAAAAAGAGGAATTTTCTATCAAAAATATTAATTTCCTATAAAAAATTTCGACAACTAATTTAGATAATCTTAGATTTTAAAAATTAATTTTCCAGATAAAAACTTACTTTTAAGAAAAGAAATAAATTTTGAGAAAACACGATTAATTTTCTACCAAAATAGAATAAAATTTGTAACAAAATACGTGAACTTTTAAATAAATATTTTAATTTTTAGTTAAACTCTCAACCTAATCGTTGAATTTCTAAACAGATAATATAATTTTTTAATGTATTATTTAAATTTTCAAGCAAACCCATGAATTTCAGCCAAATGTATTGAATGTCTTTAAAAACATGAGTTAAATTTCTAGTTTAAAACTTTATTATCACTTTTATAAAAGTAATTTTCAGTTAAATAAATAAATTCTTAGCCATGAAAATTAATTATTTACCATACATCTAAAAATTTTTAACAATAACAATAAATTTTTAATTTAAAAAGGTAAACTTACTGCAACAAATATAGTAGCTTAATTTGCAGTTAAATAAATAATTTGATAACTAAATTAGTTAAACCCTCAATTTAAGCAATTAATTCTTAACAAAAGATTCCTTTTTTAACAAAAAGATAAATTTTTTACCTGAATAGAATAATAATTGTAACAAAATTTATAAATTCTTAAACAAAGTTTTCCATATTTCTTGAAATTTTTAAATTTTCGAATAAATCCAAATTTTTCACACACGAAAAAAGAAAATGATCACCTAACTTGTTGAACCTTAAAGCCAAAAAACGACTTTACTCTACAGAAATTGTTTTTTCAACCAAAAAATGTGATTTTTTAGCAAAAAAAAATTATTTTTTGTAACAAAATAGTTAAATTTTCAATCGAAAAATGAACTTTTATTTAAAAAAAGAATTTTCGACAATTAGCTTAACTCTTACCCACAAGGTTAAATTTTTAATTAGAAAATATCAATTTTCAATAAAATATTTAAACTCTCAACAAAAGAGATGAACCCTAACTAGAATTATAAAACTTAAAAAAAAATGATTTCTAAAAAAAGTGGTTGAATTTTTTGTCCAGAAATATAAAATTTATACTAAAACCGATAAATGTTTAAAGCAGAAAGACAAACTTTCTGCAAATTATTGAATTTTTATCTAAAAAGGATTAAAGTTTAAGTTCTTAACACCAAAATATGAGTTTTAATCGAAAAGTAAATTTGCAAAAAAATAAACGAAATTATAAACAAATTATTGTATGTTTTACCAAAAAATTGCATTTTTACTAGAAAATGTAATTTCTATTAAAATATATACGTTTTCTAACTAAAAATATAAATTTTCCAAAAAATAGTTGAATTTTCATCCAAAAAATATTCGAGTTGACTTTTCAAAACCAAAATATTAATTTAATCAGAAAGTAAATTTTCTAAAAGTCTCTAAAACATGGCGTAGCTATATTTTTGGTAAAAAAAATTGGTGAAATTTTTAACAAAATGATGAAGTTTCAGTTTAAATTACAAAAATATGGTTTTAAACAAATAAAACAATTTTAAACAAAATAGTTAATTTTCCAACCAAACAGACGAATTTCATACCAAATGAAATAATGTAAAATAAAAATAAGAAAAAATGTCGACAAAAAAAATTTAGTTTAATTTTGGGTTCAGAAAATAAATTTTTAATAAAAAAACTAATTTTCAACTCAAGAAATAAATTGTCAACCAAAAATGTTAATATTTCACCAAAAAAGAATAATTTGTAACAAAATACATCAATTTTTAACCAAATATTTTTACATTTTATTAAATTTTCAACCAAAAAAGTTTATTTTCTACCAAAGAAAAAAAATTTCCGAAAAATAAATGAATATTAAAGTAAAAAAAGTAAAAATAGTGAATTTTGATCCAAAAAATATGTCAGTTGAATTTTCAAAACCAAAATTTCTATTTAATCGAATAGCAAATTTACTCAAATTCTCTAGAAAACATGGAATAGTCATATTTTTAGTAAAAAAATTAAATTTCAACAAAGCAGATGAATTTTAAATTAATTTTTTTTTAAAATAAATAAAATGAAATTTCCGTTTATGTTAGAAAAATAAAATAAATTGATATAAAATTTTTTTTTAATATTTGAATTTTCAACCAAACAGATGAATTTTGTACAAAAAAAATTAACTATCTATAAAAAAATATGTCGAAAAAGAATTTATATAAAGTTTTCGTTAAGAAAATGAATTTTCAATAAAAAATCTAATTTGCAACTAAAGAAATAAAATATCGATCAAGAAAGTTAATATTCTACCAAAACAAAATACATACATTTTATACTTAATATTTTAACTTTTAATAAAATTTGCAACTTTGAAGGTTAATTTTCTAATAAAAAAGACAAATTTTCAAAAAATATATAAATTTTTAACTAAAAAACAACATTTTCAACCGAAAATAGAATAGGCTAATTTTTATTTAAATGAATATGTGTTTAATAAAAAATTTAAGTAGTTAAATTTTCAACCAAACACAGAAATTTTGTAACAAAACATGAACTGTGTATAAGAAAATTTTTAATTAAAAAATATTAACTTACTTTTTCAGTTGAGGAATTAGGTTTTTTAACTAATAAAATCAATTTTCAACGACAAATTTAAATTGTCGTAAAAAAAATAAATTTTGATCATAAAAATAAATGCCTATAAAAAAAATTCAAAAACAAATTTAGTTAAATTTTGAGTTGAAAAAACAATTTTCTATAAAATATAATAGCTAAATTTTCAATAAAATAAGTGAATTAGTCACCACATGAGACAAAGTTTCAAAAAATCGCACATTTTTAAACAATTAGTAGAATTATCAACTGTAGAAGATAAAATGTGGTACTAAAAATTTGTTAATTAATTTTTAGTTAATAAAATTATTTGAGAATTTTTTTAATAGTTGAATTTAAAAAAAAAGATTGGTTTAACCAAATTTGTTTGTCAGAAAATTATCTATAATTTTGTTATTTATCAATTTTTTATTTTTGTTTTATTCGTAATAGACAAAATAAAGAATAAAAAAAATTAATTTTTGGATGAACGACATAAGCAAAGAAAAAAAATTGAACAAAAGTTGTTTACCCAAAAAATAGTAACAACTTTATTAATAATTATTTTTTGATGGAATGCCTGGTTTTTGTTTTAAACGAAAAAAATGAAATTTGAAATTTAAAAATTAAATTTCTGGAAAAACGACATCAGGGACAAAAAAATGAAAAGACTAAAATTAAACAAAATAGTTTAAACAAGAATTATTCATCATTGTTATACGTAAATTATAATATGTAGCTTTCTTATAAATAAATTAATTTAACAAACAAAAATCCCTTTTTTCATACAAAATTTCTTTTTCCCCTCATGTGTGTCGTAATAGTTTTCAGAATTATTATACCACAAAATATTGTCAACAATTATGATTTTTCAAAGAAAAAACGACGAAAAATTAATATTTGTTGTCTTAAATTATTAATAACAAAGCTAAATGTTGATCGTTAATAAATTTCGGAAAAAATATGGAAATAACTCATGTCTTTAAAATTTGTTTACAATAATAAAATTGCATAAGCAACAAATTATTTTCCTCATTTGTATGACCAAACATAATGCGTAAAATTCATGTTGGCCCTTCCGGAAAAAAAATAAAAGTAGTTTATTAATTTTTATATGCTCTTTCTTTCAGAAAATTTTTATTTTTGAATTTTACATTGTTTACACTTTTAAAAATAGGAGATGAAAAACCAGGAAGGTGAATGTGCGTTTATCTGTCTTATACACAAAAAGAAAGGAATATGTGTTTTTAGTCTATTTTTAAGTTTCAAGAAATTGGATTCTCATTGCTTTTTTAACATACCGATTTCTAATGCGGTTTTTAATTTTATAGAGTTTTTGAAATTATTATTTACAGCTTAAAATAAATTAAAATATTTGTATAAAATTAGTATTTATTCAATAGGCAATTATTAAATAATAATTTTTAATCAAATGAATGACTGAAATAAATAAGAATATTATCTTTAAAAAAATGGAAAGATTATTGTGTTTAAAGAATTTTTCAAAATTCTTCCCCTCTTTAAAAGAATTCATCTTTCTTCTCTGTTGTAAAGAAACTTTCTTTCTTTCTCGCTTTTTTATTTAAAAACGAACTGAGTTAATAGAACCCAATAAAAAAATCGAAATATTTTTGGTTTGAAGTTACTTTTTTTTTAATTGAAAATTTTACTGTCAAACTTTAATTACGAAATTCATCTTGTAAGAAACTAATATTTGGTTAAAAATTCAAGTATAAATTTTGTTGAAAAATCGTTTCCTTTCATTATGAATTAATTGTTGTAGCTGCAAAATTAATTAAAAAATTTTCAGTTGAAAAAGGAAGTGTTTTGTTTAAAAATTCGTTGTTTTTGGTAGAATTTTGATGTTTCTTATACATGTTAAAATTTTAGCTAATTTTTTTTGGTTGACCTGGATTCGCAAAAAAAAAATTTTCAATATTTAAAGCGTTACATACGCTGTTAAATTTTTATTTAAAAAATTATATTATGAATATCAGCTTTTAACAAGATAGTTGAACTTTTAACCAAATAGATGAATTTTCTACTAAAAATAATAGTCAAAGAAATATAAATTTTTTACCTAAAATCGCAGAATGTTGATTTTGAAAAAAAAATTGAAAAATTTACACGTACTAGAAAAAGGATTAAAAATTAATAAAGTGTCAGCGGTTTTTCTAAAAATATTAAAAATCGGTTTTCTCAAAAACTCCACATTTAAATTTCTTGCTAATTTTTTTCCCCTTTAAATTTAATAATGAAGATATCGAAAAAATGGTATCATAAAAGTTTGCATGTCTAAACGATTTCGATGAAACATTTCTGTTAATCTTTTGGGATATTTTTTATTGTTTATGAGAAAAATTCAAAAATTACAATTTTAGCAAAAAAATTTTCCCGGCCTTAAGAATATTAAGAAAATTTTCTATATTATTTTCTTCAAATTGTGAAAGATAAAAAAATATTGTTCACTCCTGTTTAACATTTTTTGTATATATATATATATAAGGCAATCAAATTACTAACAAGAATAGTATATCCGGGTCACCGCAAATCTTCATTTTTACCTAAAATTTTTTATTTTTTCCCGACCGATTTTTTATTTTTCCTCGAAATAAATATTTAAAGATGTTTTGCAAAATTTTGGTTTTAAATCCTTAGTTTTCCGGGGCCAATCAAATTCCCTTTTTTTCAAATTGTGGTTGGCGAATTTCGAAAAATTAAGTATATGAATTTAAAAAATCGTAAAAAAAGCTTTAAAATTCAACAAATTGTTAAAAAGTTAACTTTTTGAAAATTAAACTTTTTGGTTGAAAAATAATATTTCTGTGATGAAAAATCAACCTTTTTGTACATAATTCATATTTTTAGATTTTGAATTAAATAATTTTGTTGAAATATCATGTATTTTTTTCAAAATTCGTCTTTTTGGGCAGAAGATTAATCTTCTTTGTGAAAAATTTATCTTTTTGATTGAAAATGATATAAATTTGTTGAAAATACACTCTTTTTAATTTTTTTTCTGAAAATTTAACTATTCCATCTTTGGTTTGAAATTTATACTGTGTGTTGTATATTGTCAAAAATTAGAAATTTATTTATTTTGTTAAAAATTCTATTTTTTTTGTAAACAATTCTATTTTTTTGTAAAAAATTGAATTGTTCTATAGCAATTTATCTTTTTAGCTTTACAATTAAATAATTTAAATAAAAATTTAAAAAATTTAATGAAAATTAATGTCTTTTCAAAATTAATCTTTTTTGTAGAACATTAATCATCTTGGCGAAAAATATATCTTTTAGTTAAAAAATTAAATAACTTTGTAAAAAATACATTTTAAAAAATTATTATTCTTTATCAGAAAACTTAACTATTCCAAATTTGGTGAAACCTTATTCCGTTTATTGAATGAGTTGAAAATTCGTATGTTTTTATAGAAAATTAATCTTCTTGATCGAAAATTCATCTTTTCGGGAAAAGTTTAATAATTTTGTTAAATATTCGTCTTTTTTGTAAAACTGTTTTTTGTCGGAGTTTTTATTTAAAAAATTAACTATTTCATTCTCGGTTAAAACTCTATCTTGTATATTGTATATGGTATCAATTGAAAAATTCAACAATTTTCTAAAAAAATCTATGTGTTTTGTTGAATAATCATATTTTTGGGTTAGAGATTCTACTTTTTGTAGATAATTTATCTTTTAGGATTTTCGGTTCAATATTTTTTTTTAAATTCGACCTTTTTGGTAGAAAATCAACCTTCTTAATGGAAAATTTATCTTTTTGGTTGAAAATTAAACAAAGTTCTAGAAAATAAATTTTTTGAAATTATATTTTTTATCTGAACGTTTATCTTTCGTTAATATCTTATCCTGTTTATTGCATAAATGGAAAAATTTAACAATTTGATAAAAAATTCCTCTATTTTGTTAAAAAATCAAATTTTTGGGTCGGAAATTTAACTTTTTGGTAATAATTCAATTTTTTTCCTCACAAATTAATAAAATTTGTATGAAAATTAAATAATTTAGTTAACAATTTTTGTTTTGTTTTAAAGTTTATATTTTTCATTAAAAAGTTAATCTTCTTGCAGGAAAATTCATCTTTTTGGTTGAAAATTAAATAATTTTTCGAAAAATAAACTTTTTTAATCATTGCTCTTTGTTTTAAAAAATTGTTGCAAAATTATATTGTTACGTTAAAAATTAAAATTTTTGTAATAATTTATCTCCTTGGCTTCAAAGTTGAAAAATTTGGTTGAGAATTGAATAATTTTGTTGACAAAATGATATTTTTGTTAAAAATGAAACTATTTGGTTGAAAATTCAGGTATTTTGTCCAAAATTCGTCTCTTTTAATGGAACGTCAATCTATGATTTAAAAATTAAAAATTAAAAAATTTAACTATTTGGTAGGAAGGTCATGCATTTAATTCAGAAACCATATGTTTACGTTGAAAATTCAACTTTTTTGTAATAATTTATATTTTTTGGTTAAAATTTTTTTTAAATTGCTTTAAAATTCAATATTTTTGATGAAAACTCATTTTTTTCAAAACCTATCTTTTTGCGTAGAAAAGTAATCTACTTATTTAAAAATTCATCTTCTCGGTTAAAAATTGAACAATTTTCTAGAAAATACATTTTTCAAATATTTTTATTTTGTATTCTGAAAATTTAACTAGGTCGCGCGTCTGTTGGTTCTCGCGCTTCGCGCTCGATAGTATATTTATCTAGCGCTTCGCGCTCGAACTTTGTATATTCCACAGATTTGTGCACAGACTTTCTGAAACTAAAGAACGAAGCATCGAAAACAGTAATTTGGTGATTGTGAATTCTCTTTTGTTAAAGCTCCTTCGGCTTTAGAGAACAAATTCTCCATAAATTTACATTTTTACAATGAATAACATAAATTGATATAAAACAGAGCCTAGTTTAAAACAACCCGCATTCCTAAAAATACTTTTTTTATTGAAAAAAATGTAATTTTTGGATTATCCATTATTTTTATGCCATCAAAATTTGAAGTTTCCTGTTTTTTAAAAAAAAAGTCAGAAAGTTGTTATTATAATCTTGTAGGTCATTTAAAAATCAACATTTTTATTATATTGCCTTTTTTTATATTGTGCATTATTTGGCATAAAATGTTCATTTTCGAGTATTTTTTAAAATTTTATAAATGCTATAACTCTGGTAATTTTTAGCTTTTGAAAAAAGTCATTCCGCTTAATTGCTTGAATTTTTTAGTACTATGAATGTCCTTACAGTGAATTTTTGACTTTTGAAAAAAGTGTTTTTAAAAAATTTTTTAAATGTGCTCACTTTTTGAATTTTTATCCAAAATGGCCGGTTATCAAAAGTTGTTGTGGAAACAGACAGACAGACAAACAGACACATTCGTAAAAACCTGTTTTTCGGATTCAGGGGATCTCAACACCTTTAACTATTTTCTCTTTCGTTAAAACTTTATCCTGCATATTCTATAAATGACAAAATTTAAATATTTAGTAGAAAAGTCACGTATTTTGTTGAAAAATCATATTTTTTCAGGCTGGAACTTCAAATTTTTTGTAATAATTTATCATTTTGTCTTTAAATTTAAAAAATTGTTTAAAAATTAAATAGTTCATGTATTGTGTTCAGAATTTGTTTTTTTTTTTACAACCTTAAAATTCTTTATGGAAACTTTATCTGTTTGGTTCAAAAATTAATTAACTTTGTTGAAAATACATTATATTTAAATTATTTTTTCATCTGAAAAATTGACTATTTCATCTTTAGTTCAAAATTTATGCTGTATATTTCATACTCGATACATTAAAAAATTCGACTGTTTGGTAGAAAATCATTTATTGAGTTTAATAATAATATTTTTGGGTTACAAGCTTAAATATTCTGTAATAATTCATCTGTTTATCATTTAATTTTAATAATTTGGTTAAAAATAAATAATTTTGATGTAAATTCTTGTTCTTTATCTAAAAAATTAAATATTCCGTCTTTGGTCTTTATAGAAAATTAATCTTCTTGGTCGAAAAGTCATCGTTTTGGCTAGAAATTTAATAATTTTGTCTGAAATTCGTTTTTTTAACAATAATTTTTTTATTAGATTTTTTATATGAAAACTTAACTATTTTATTTTTAGTTGAAACTTTATTCTGTATATTTTATAGTAGGTTAAAAATTCGTTTTTT
The DNA here is from genome assembly GCA_010014905.2 of Druon quercuslanigerum. Lineage (NCBI taxonomy): Eukaryota > Metazoa > Arthropoda > Insecta > Hymenoptera > Cynipidae > Druon > Druon quercuslanigerum. The sequence continues at coordinate 13,604 of JAAAKG020095317.1, forward strand.
TGTGTACAAAATTAATCTTCTTGTACGGTTAAAAATTAATTTCTTTTTGGAAAATTCGCCTTTTTATATTAAAATTTATTTCTTCAGGTCTAAAATACTTTTTGGTTCAAAATTCAAAAAAATGGTGGAATTTCCAACCAAAAAAGATCAATCTTCAAATGCAAGTGAAAAGTTGAATGCGAAATAAATTAATTTTCAATAAAAAAACGAGTTTTTAACAAGATAGTTAAATTCTCAATCATAGAATTTAATTATTAAATAATTAATTATGTTTGAAGCAAAATCATTGTTGGATTGTAAACCTAAAAGATTAATTTTTAACTTAAAAGTAAAATTTTCTACTAAGAAGATTAATTTTTTTTTACAAAAAGAAAACAAATTTTCTAAAAAACACATGAATTTTCAAAAACAGATAGTTAAATTATTATAAAAAAAGATAAAATTGCAAAACAAAAATCGAAAATTTAAATTTTCAGTAAACAATTATGATGATAAATTTTAAATAAAGATTAAAAAGTTAATTTTATCATTAAAAAATGAATTAAATAAAAATGAAAACAAAAGTTAAATTCTCAACCGAAGACATACATTTTTAATGAAATAAATAAATTTTCAACAAAATATAATATATGAATTTCTTAACACTTTCAGTTTTAGACCACTACTCGTAAAAAGGATTTTGAAGGAAAATTTGTATTTTCAACTAAAAAGATTATTTGTTTAAAAAAATGAATTGTAACAAAATAAATAAATTTTAAAATAAGTAGTGGACTTTTTACTGAAAATAATCAATTTTCAAAAAAAAGTGGAAAATTTAAATTTTCGAAAAAAAATAATTTTCAAAAGAAAAAAAAAGATATTTTAAAAATAATTTCTTGATTGAAATTGTTGATTTTTTAAGCTAATCAGAGATGTATTTTTAATAAGAAATGTAAGTGTTTAATAAAAAATGAAAAAGTTATATTGCGAATTCAAAAAACTAATTTTAAATCAAAATAATAGTTTTTATCAAAACAGTTAAAATATATAAAAAAAAATTTTCAAAAAAATGACGAATTAGCAACGAAAAAAACAAATTCTTAAGAAAGTGATTCAACCATTACTGAAATGTACTTAAATTTTTAACCAAAAATATAAACACTTAACAAATAATGTAATAGTAACGCAAAGATTTAAGCCAAAATATTTTTATTTAAAATAAGACACAGTTCAATTTAACCAAGAAGACGATTTTTAAAATAAAACAGTTGAATATTTAAACAAAAAAGATTAATTTCTAACAAAAAGACGCATTTTCAATAAAAAAATTTAACTTGTAACCAAACAGATGAATTTTTTACTAAAATGATGAATAATCCTTAATAAAAAAAGATCGTTTAGCAAAGTGCGACTTGGCCTTGAATCAAGTACTTAATTAATTTTCTACAAAAAGGACATGAATTTTATACAAAATGAAATGAATTTTTAAGAAAAAATAGTTAAATTTTCAACCAAAGGCTAACATTTTTTATAAAATAAATAAATTTGCAACAAAATATAAAAGAAAATTCGTATTTTCAACCAAGAAGATTATTTGTCTAAAAAAAATGAATTTGTAAGACAATACATGAATTTCCAAACATTTAGTGGAATTAAAAACTAAAATAGATCACTTTTCAACCAAAAGTGGAAAAGATAAATTATAAGTAAAGAAGGGCCACTTTGAATACACCTGAATACACCATATTCTGAGAGGACTAGTAGGGAAACGTTGTTTTGTTTATTTGCTCAATATAGTAATCTTCGGATCAACTCAAGCTGATAAATGCGAGTATTTAAGACCAACCCAGCGAAAATCTCAGCTGTCAAAGGTTTCAAGGATCCTAAGGGTCTGAAGAATGTTCAATTCTTTTCAGTACTCGCAAGTTATTACAGGAAATTTATTAAAAAATTTTTACATCCTGCCAAACCACTTACAGAACTCACTGGAAAAAGTAGTCCTTTTAGAAGAACCAATAGACACCAACAAGCTTTCGAACGGTTAAAGGAAAACCTATGCACGGCTTCCGTCCTCAGACATCCCGATTATCAGAAGGAATTTCTGTTAACCACCGATGCTTCCAACGTAGAACTAAGAGCAGTACTAAGTCAGGATGGTCATCTCTGTTGCTTTATATTCAGAACACTTAATGGAGCCGAGAAAACCTGCTCAACCTCAAAAAAGAAACTTCTTGCAGTCGTTTGGACAACCCAACGTCTACGACAATACCTCCTTGGTAGGATCTTTAGGATTCAGACCGATCACCAGGAACTAAAATGGCTCGATAGTGTTAAAAATCCCTCTTCAAGGTTACTGAGACGGTCCGTCTTATTTTCATAATTAAAATAAAATAATAAGGATACGGGCGAACATTTACATTGATACGCCTCTGACTCGGAAGTGAACATCCGGGTAGAGCTAAGGGAGGATCCGACGAATCGTTCGATCATGCGATCGATTGCGTGCGCCATCGGCTAATAAGTGGGGATGGGACCAATGCACCTTATA
>JAAAKG020095328.1:0-16129 GCA_010014905.2 Druon quercuslanigerum
AATGTTTTTAAAAATTCCTAGAAATTTTTAATAACTTTAAAAAACTGCAGAGCTTTTTGAATTTTTTCAACATTCCAAGACTTTTTAAAGAGCTTTTAAATGTTTCAAGGGATTTAAAAAAATCACAGCATTTGAAATATTTTAGAATATTTAAAAAAATTCCAATTAATTTTTAATAGTATTTTTATTTAGAATTATATACATATAGAATTATTATAATTTTTATTTAGAATTATTTTAGGGTATTTTCTAAAATTCCAAGGAATTTTCAAGAGCTTTTAAAAGTTTTGAGGGATTTCAAAAAAATTCAGAGAATTAAAAATACTTTAGGGTATTTAAAATAATTCCCTATTCATAGAATTGAATAACTTGAAGATATTTCAATGGATATTATATGCTTTTCGAGAATTTTCATGATTTTAAGGTATTTAAAACCCCTCAATATATTTTAATACATTTTTAAAGAATTATTTTAGGGTCTTTTCTAAAATTCCAAGGAAGTTTCAAGAGCTTTTAAAAGTTTTGAGGGATTTCAAAAAATTTCAGAGAATTAAAAATATTTTAGAGTATTTAAAATAATTCCCTTTTCATAGAATTGAATAGCTTGAAGGGATTTCAAAGATTAAAGGGTATTTTTTTAAATTCCAAGGAATTTTTTAAGAGCTTTAAACAGTTTTCAATATTTTGAAATATTTCAAAGAATTTGAAATATTTGGGATATTTTGAATGATTCAAAGGATTTTGAGGATTGGAAGATATTTTTTTCAATTGCAAATAATTTTCAAGAGCTTTAAAAAGTTTCAAAGGTTTCGAAAGATTTGAAAAAATTTGAAATAGTTCGGGATTTTCAAAAGCTTCTAAATATTTTAGGGTGTTTTAAAAGATTCCAAAGAATTTTTAATAGGTTTTAATAATTTCAAAGGATATTTCAAAGGTATTTCAAAGGAATTGAAAGATTTTAGGACACAACAAACTCATCGAATTTTCAAAATCTTTTAAATGCTCTAGTGGACTTAAAAAATTTAAGGATTTGAAATATTTTAGTGTATTTTAAAAGATCCCAAAGAATTTTTTATAGATTTCAATAATTTGGAGGGGTTTCAAATATTTTAACTTTTTTTTTTAAGTCCCAGAAATTCTTAAAAGATTTACATAATTTAAAGTTATGCTAAGTGATTTTAAAGACATTTTTTAAAATTCCAAGGAATTTGAAAGTGCTTTAAAAAGATTAAATTAATTTCGAGAGATTTGCAGGGATTTAAATGGCTTTAAGAGATTGAAACCAATTTTTCTGGGATTTTGAAGAATTTTCATGATTTTAAGGTATTTAAAACCCCTCAATATATTTTAATAAATTTTTAAAGAATTTATTATTAAGAATTTATGGATTTCGTAGTGTTTCAAAGATTTTCAAATATTTCTAGGTATTTCCCGAAGATTTCTATTTTTTTAAAGATTGTAGGATATTTTAAAATACTCCAAGGATTTTCTGTTCATTTTAAAAAATTTCCAAGGAATTTTCTAAAGTTTTGAAAAATGCCAAGGGATTTTAAGTATCGTATGGTATTTTAAATTATTTTAATAAATTTAAACGATTTTAAAAATATTTGATAGATTTCAGGGTGCTTTTAAATATTCGAAGATATTTTCAAAATCTGTAAAAAGTTTCAAGGGATGAATGAAAAATGCAAAAGGTTTGAAATATTTCAGGTTATTTTGAATAATTCTGAGGATATTTCAAATGCGCAAAAAATTTTCAAGCAGTTTAAAATGATTTTAAATATTTGAAATATTTTAGGATACTTAAAAAAATTCGCAAAGAATTTAAAATAATTAAAGTAGTTTAAGGAGTTTCTAAAGATTTTGAAATATTTTAGGGTATTTTAAAAGATTAAAATGTATTTTTAAGAGATTCAAATAATTTTAAAAGATTTGAAAAATCGTAGGAAATTTTCATTTTCTACGTAATACGAGAAATGAAATAAAATGAAATTAATAAGAAAAATCAACGATATCATAGAGCTTTAAGGATTTCAAGAAATTTGTGAAAATTTTGTTGCAATTTATATGAATTTATTTGGAATTGACACTGATTTCTTATTAATTTTTCCATAATTCTTTTTCATTCTCTTGATTTTGTTAATTCCCTGCAATTCTTTAAGGACAAGCAATTCTACTCAGTTCAATGAATTTTTGTAATATTTAAAATTGTTCATTTAGACATTTTATTAAATTTTTTGAATTCCCTGGAAGTTTTCTAAACTCCTTTCAAACTTATTGAATTCAATCTATTATTTTATATTTTTGAAACTTTTAATTGACCTTGAATCTTTATGAATTTCATCCAATTGTTTTTATTTCCCTCAAATTCCTCTAAATTCAATTTATGTGAATTCTTTTAAATTTAACTTCAACTGTTCTTAACTCTTATAAATTTATCCGAAATTCGTTTAAATTCACCTGGAATTTTTATAAATTTCATCGAATTTTTTTTAATGCTTATAAATTCAAAAGAATAGAAAGAAAGAAATTATAATTTTAAATTTAAAATTGCTTTAGTCCACTGATAAAATATACTATATTAAATATATTACACGGAATCTGAGTTCAGAAGATTCTGGTCTCTAAATATTAATAATTAGAGAAAATGAGAAATCAGTTTGAAAAAAATCAGGGAATATTCAGGGAATTTTAAAAACGAAGTTTCGTAGATACCCTGTGAATTATAAAAAAGGACCTCTATTAGGTGTACAGAAAATGCTTTTTTTCTCAAAATTACGAATTTTATTTTATTTGTTATATTTTCGAACCAGCAGATTTGTTCGGGAGAAAATTATCAGAAAAATTGGGTTTTTACTCAAATAATTGATAAATTTAAATATGTTACATATGTTTTAATATAAAAAAGGCTATTATTGAAAATGCTATGTTTCTCAAAAACATATTTCAGAATTTTCTAAATGCCTTATGTTTTGTGACTTTCATGCAAAATTAAAAAGTGCCCTTACGACAAGATATTATTTTTTAAAAACCAGTAAGTGTCTGTAATTATTTTACAAAAATTAAACAGTTTGAAATTTGTAGAAATCCTTTCAATATAAATTTAAATTATTTTATTCATTAAATTTGATTTTTTAAAAACGTTTAAATCCTTGGATTTCCTTTAATCTTGTAAAATGAAATAAAGTACCGTAAAATTCCTCGACATTTTTTTAACCATTTGAAATTCTTTGGAGTCTTTTTAAATAATTTTAAATCTTTGAAATAAAATGTATTCTGTTTCCGAAAGCTCTCTAGAAATTCGTTTTAATGCCTTAAAATACATTGAAGTATTTGTAAAAAGTATTAATCCATTAAAATATGTATAAATCATGTGAAATCCCCTAAATTATAAATGTAAATTAAACATATTTTATTAATGTTCTCTTAAATAATGCCGTTCAAATCCCTCAACATCTTTGCAATCCTTGGAGATTCAATAAAATCCCTCAAATTTTGTGAAATTTCTTAAAATACTTAAAATTTATTTTTATTTTTATTTATCAACCTTCGAAGTTTTTTTGAAATCCCATCAAATTATATAAATCTTTTGAATACCATTGAAATCTGTTACAATCACGTAAAATTTTAAAAAATTTCCACAATGCCGTAAATCATTTGAAATAAATACAAGTAATAGGGCAAATAAATTCTGCTATTAAAATAAATGCAAAATTCGAAATTTTGTAATTTTTATAGGAAAAGAAGTAGTCAAGTTTTCTAAGATTTTTTTTCGAAATCTTGATCTGCAGGTTAGAAATTAAAAAAAAAAGTATAATTCGACATTTTGGCAACAAACCATTTTCTGTACTTTCATAAGTCAAATTAAATAGAAAAGTGAGTTTTATGTTAAAACTGACTTTTGGATCTTGTGGAATTTATTAAGCAATGATACTAATTATTTAAAGATAATATGATCTAAAATCATTTTAAGGATTTTAATTCGTAGGACATGATCAAAATTATCGTAAATTAGAACTAAATTAAAAGTGATTTAATTTTGTATTGAACTTTCAATGTCGTGGTGTAAATGGTGTAGGTTATTATTTTTATTAATTGATTTTTCGTTAAAATTGTGGGTATTTTTTATACTTTGAAAGTGGAAAAAGAAACTGAGGCTATCTAAATGTATTTTGTTTGCCTTCTTTGCTTATATGACATTATTTCTTGCATTATTTTCTTATAATGTTGTAAAAAAATGATGCAGTTTATCTAATATGTATTTATTTTTGATAATGCCAGATTTTTTAGTGAATTATAAAAGTCATTGTAAATAGAGGATAAATATATTTTGTGTATTTTTTGCCGATTGTGATTATCGGTTTAATTGAAAATATATCTCTATATTTTACCATATATTGTACTTTTATATAATAATTTAAATTCCCTATCCTATAGTATCTCTAAGTTCGGCGAAAAATCTAATTTTGGGGGGAAATTCAACTGTTTTTTATTAAAAATTCAACTGCTTGGTTAAAAATTTATTTTGTTGGTTGAAAACTGTTCTGTTTTGTTAAAAATTTAACTATTTTGTTACGAATTTGTTTTTTAACTGACAAATTAACTGTTTTAGTTTTAGGTAAAAATCCTTTTTGGTTTAATTCACCGCTTCTAAATTGAAAATATTTTTTATTGAAGTTGCAACTAAAACATTTTACGTTGAGAATTAACCTTTTTGGTGTAAAGCTTTTTCATTGAAATATAAACTACTTTCTAAAAAAATATTTATTTAGTTAAAGATTAATTTCCTTGACTAAAAGTGTAACTATTTTGGTGGATTTGATTCGTTACTTAAATTTTAAATTGGACTATTCCTATTTTGGTTAAAAATTATTCTTCGTTTTTAAAAATTAATCTATTTTAGTGAAAAATTAATTTTTTTTAGTTAAAAATTCGACTTTTTGGTAGAAAATTATTCTTCTTCTTTAAAGCTTCATTTTTCGTTTCAAACAAATTTTTTGTTGTTGAAAATAATCCATTCAATCTATTTTGTATTTTCTTTTAGTTTAAAATTCGTCTTTTTGGTAGGAAATTATTCTTCTTGTCTGAAAATTCATCTGTTTCGTTAAAATTTTATTTCTTTTGGTTGAAAATAAAACTATTTTTGTCAATTTATTTTCTTATTTCAAAATTATTTTTCAATTGGAAATTAAACTATTCCATTTTTCGTTAGAAATTCGTCTTTTTAATTTCAAATTCAACTAACTGGTTGAAAATTCGTTTTTTTTTTGTGTGAAAATTTTTTTTTTCTGAAATTTGGTCTCTTTGGTAGAAAATCATTTGCCTAAAAATTCATCTTGTTTTTTAAAATTCCTGTTTTGAAATGATCATTACAATATTTTTTGAAACTTTTAGTATTGATTTTTTTTACTAAAAATTAAACTATTTCATTTTTGTCTTAAAATTTATGTATCAATTAAAAAATATAGCTATGTCGTTAAAAATTCATGTATTTAATTAAAAACTCATATTTTTTGGTAAATTATTATATTTGGTTGAAAATTGATCTTTTTAGTTAAAAATTAATTTCTATCGTTGAAAATTGAACTATTTTGTTCAAAATGACATTTTTATCTGAAAATTGAACTGTTCCAACTCTGGTTGTAAATGCATATTTTTGTTGAATATTCATTTCTATAGTAGGAAATGGAACAATTTTGTTGAAAATTCGTTGTTTTTTTTTTTTTTTTAAATTATTTTTGTTATTGAGAATTAAATTATTTCATTTTTGGGTTAAAATTTATATTTTGACTTGAAACTATAGCTATGTGGTTGCAAATTCATGCATTGAATTAAAAACTTATATTTTTGGTAAATTATTATTCTTTTTCTTTGTAAATTCATATCTTAAGTGGAAAATTTTAAATATTTTTTTCGCATCTGTTTAAATTCTTTTTTTTAACTGAAAATTTATCTTTTCCATTTTTTGGCGAAAATGTATCTTTTTTAAATGAAAATTTATTTCTTTCGTTGAAAATGTAACTATTTTGTTAAAAAGAACATTTTTAATCAGAAAATTCAACTTTTAAATTTCTGATTGAAAATTTAAGGATTGTATAATTAAAATTAATATCTTTCTTCGAATTCCTTTTTAAAACTGTAAATTCAAGTGTTTAATTTCTGGTTAAAAATTTATATTTTTGTTGAAAATTCATTTTTTTCTTGAAAATTATTTTTTTTAATGGAAATTAAACTATTTAATTTTTGGTTAAAAGCTATCTTTTTTAGTTGAGAACTTATGTATGTGCATGAAAATTCATGTATTTTACCGCAAGCTCATATTTTTTAGTAAATTTTTTTTCGTGACTTCCTTTTCGTTTTAAAAATTTACCTATTTTTTTAAAGTTCCTATTTTTTCTCGAAAATGGATTTTTTTACCTGAAAACGAAACTATTTCACTTTTAGTTAAAAAATCATTTCTTTCATTAAAAATTGAAGTATATATTTTTTGTTTAAAAATTAATGTCTATGGTAGAAAATTTAACAATCTTGTTGAAAATGCGTTTTTTTGTTGTTGAAAATTTACGCTTTTCAGTTGAAACTTTAAGTACGTATTGAAAATTTGTGTATTTTGTTAAAAATATGTCTTTAGTAGGAAATTAATTTTCCCGTTTTAAAGTTTATTTTATTTTTTAAATTGTTCTATGACATTTTTGGATCACAATTTATTTTTGTTAGTTGAAAATTGAACTGTAAACTTTTATTATTAATTTGTATTAAAAAAAAACTTTTTTCATTTACCAAGTTGGATTTTCGCGGGAATTTGACTAAATTAGTTAGCGCTATCTAGTGGTAGTATGCTCTACTATTCTAGGGTCCCTAAGATCCGAATTATTCTAGACGAAAAATTCTATGTGGGCCGGCAGTGGTTAATTTCTACAATATCAACGAAAAGTTTTGTGTAAATTAGTGAAATAAATTAATTAACATTTGTATCAGAACATTTTTTGGTATTAGAAAAGAAAAATCCAAAAAATGTACGATTTGTGCCATCCAAGTGTAAGTATACAGAAGATTTGTTTACTTTTCCGCAGTTGCATAAAAATCAAAACATAAAAAATTATAGGCTTTTTACATGCCAGAATCATAATTATTTAAATATTTTGTATACTTTTAAAAAAGTCTTGAACTTTTGATTTAAGTTAGATAACATAACCTAAAAACTTTATTCACAAAAAAATCAATTTTTTCACGTTAAATGTTAGAGAAGGTCGACAATACAAAGTTTTTGAAAATGGAAGATATCTTGGTACGTTGGTTGGTTGGTACGTTTTATTATTATAAATCGAAATTTCTTATGGCTTTTTTGAATAAAAATGACACTACGGTGTCGCAATGATAAGTAAAAATATGAAATTCGAGAATTAAACAAAATTTCTCTGTATACAGCTAAACTATGATAACTTTTGTTTTACAGTTTTTGGTATTAAATGTTAGTAGAAAATTCCACTTGAAAAAATACATTTTTCCTTTAAATTTACAGCTTATTTTTACCAAAAAAATATATTACTGAACTTAAACTTATATTTTGTTCATTTTAATTTTTTATTAGTGTTTGACATCAAAAACTGTACAAAATATCTTGCAAATACCCTTGAATTTTTGAAATCCTTGAAGATTCAATAAATAAATTCCTTTAAATCTTATGATATACCTTTGAAAAATCTTAAAAGCTTTTGAAGTTTCATTTCATTTAATTTATTACCTAAATTTGTCTAGAAATCCCTCGAAATTTAGCTATTTTGTTAAACTATTTTATTTTATTTGAAAATTCATTTCTTTTTGTAGAGATTTCATCTTTTTTGGTTCGAAATAGAACTCTCTGGTTTAAAATTAATCTGTTTTGATTGAAAATGAACATTGTTGTTGAAAATGCCACTTGTTTTTTGAAAATTCTTATTTTTAACTAGAAAATTTAACAATCTGTTAAACAATTTAACTATTTGTTTGAAATTTTTATTGTTGATCTCAGGTTCGTTAACCTTTAATTTCTTTTGAAAGATGAACAGCTTTGTTAAAAATTTATTTATTTAGTTAAAAATACGTTTCGGTTTTAGTTTGAAATTAATATTTCAATGTAATTTACTGTTTCATTTTTGGTTGAAGAATTATCATTTTTAATAGAAAATTCATCTATTTTGTTAAAAATTATTTTTTTTGTAGAAAATTTAATACAAATTTCAATTCGTCGAAAATCTATCTTTTTTGGCAAGAAAATTAATCATTTTTCTTGAAAAGTTATAAAAATGTGTATTTTTGGTTACTTCAGCATTAACATTTTTTATTAATTTTTAACTTCTATTTACATTTTTTCTGTCCGGTTAAAAATTCATCTTTGTAGTAGAAAATCAATTTTTTGATTAACAGTCCAACTGTTTAATTGATAATGACTATGCTTTAGTTGACTATTCTAGCCTTTTATTAAATATTTTTCTTTATTAGTTAAATTCAACTGTTTTCTTATAAATTAAAATATTTTTTGGTTAAAATATCAAATGTTGCATTTTTTCTTGAAAATTCATCTTTTCAGGTTAACAATCAGCTTTTTTGTAAACATTTTTGTATATTGTGTTTTTAAATAAAAAATTTAACTATTCCAAAGTTAGTTAAAAGTTGATCTTATCATGTAAAAAATTCAACAATTTGATTAAAAAATTTTATAGGTAATTATTTGAAAATCTGCCTTTTTTTTAGGAAATTAATGTTCTTGGTTGGTTGAAAATTCAACTGTTTTGTACGGAGGTTGCTTTTTTGGGTTTGGAAATTCCAAATTTTTTATGAAAATTTTTTTCTGTGTCTACTGAAAAATCTGTCTTAGTTAACATTTAAATTCTTGTGAAATATTATATTAGTGAAAATTACATTTTCTGTTGTTAAAAATTCAACTTTTTGGTTGAAAAGTTATATTTTACTTTAGCAAATTCAACCTATTTGAAGAAAATTCGTTGTTTTTTAAAATTCAACTTTACTTTTTTTTAATTAAAAATTTAAATATTCCATTTTTGGTTAAAATTTGATAGTTTCAAGTTTAAAAATTCGACTATTTGGTTTTAAATTTATATAATTAGTCGAATATCCGACGTATTTGGTAGAAAATTATTCTTCTTGATTGAAAATTCAGCTATTTTGCACCAAACTTGTCTTTTTGGTTCTGAAATTAAAAATTTTGGATGTCATTATTTTTCTTTAGTGACTGAAAACTCTTTCTTAGTTTAAATGTCAACTCTGGTTAAAAAATCATTATTTTGATTTTAAAATTCATATCTTTAGTAGAAATTCTATTTCGTTTTGTTAAAAATGAAACTTTTTGATTAAAGGTGAATCTATTTGAATGAGAATTCAACTTTGTTGTTGAAAATTCATGTTTTTTAGTTGAATTTGAAAGTTTTTCATTTAAAATTACGATATTTTTTCTAATTAAAATATCAAATATTACGTTTTTTCATGAAGAATCCATATTTTATGGTTGAAAATTCAAATTGTTGTTTGGAATATAAAATACTTTGTTAATTCATAAGAAACAGCTAAATTTTAGCAAAAATCTTCCCTCCATCCAAATCGTCTTACGTTATTGTTGGGTGGCCCTGAAATAAATTCACGACAAAAATTTAGTTCGAAAAAATTACAGTAAATATTTAATGTGGGGAGAGGGGTCAAAACTTACGGACCCTAACAAAAAGGGGCACGTGTTACTATTCAAAATATGGAAAATTCTTGCAAATTGTATCGAGGATCTGTTGCTACTGTCTTCTCGTTAGAATTTGGTAAAAATCGATTTGATAGATTCCGATTTAGATTTTAACAGAGGCCGAAAATTGTTTTTTTAAATGATTTTAGGGGAAACCTTCCTACAGTGAATAATGCAATGTACTGTGTATTAAAAATATTAATATATTTTAAGTAATTTATTTATTTTAAGTAATAGTTATTTTTTTATTTATACTCCTAATTAATGATTATCCACTTCAGGTTGCATTATCCACTGTAGGGAGGTTCTCCCTATTTTTTTAATCTCATTGAGAATTTTGCCGACAATCCACAAAAGGATTATAATATATGATTATTTCATATAAGGATTCTTGTATTGTATAATTATTTCAAACCAAATCAATCCTTTCTTCGACCGACAATATTTATGAATTTTATTTGTGAAATTTATGAATCTATCAATTTTTATTCGTTCTTCCTAACCGATAAAGTTCCTTTTTTTTAAAATGTAGTCCTTAAATAAATAAAGTCTCTTTAACTTTTGGAACTTCAAAGTATCGTTTTCAAAGTTTTTAAAAAAAATTTACTTTTGTTTTTTACTCTTGGAATGTATTCCGATGTTTTAATTAACTTCTGAAACTCAGGTTAAAACCTTTCGAAAAAGGTACGCATTGGTACCAAAACGTCAAGGATTGAGAAAGGAGTTTTTAATCAAATAAATTCTGATATCGAAAAAATGTTTTCTGGTTCAATTTTGTTTTAATTTGTGTGGACCGTAAGGCACAAGGAAAACATCTATGATTTAAAATTCATAAGGGTTCTAGGTATAGCTATTTTTTTTATTTCGTGCCGATTCGCTTCCGCGAATCTTGATTTAATTTTATTGAATGTTTTTTCAGTACTACAATATCAGCAAATTGGGTTCTACTGATGGGACTAAAATCACTATTGCATTTTATGTCTACATTGAACTTTGCGAAGGTAAGTAATAATATATTAACAAGAAAACCAAGGATAAAAACACATAATAATATATTTTTGCAGTAAAGCGTTTATGGGATGTGGAATATAAATACAATAGCGATCTCGATATTATATATATAGAAGGGAAAAAGAGCAAGTCGTCAGTTACCGAAACATATATACCATGGCCTGCTCTTTATAAAATTTCTTTGGCTCAAATCGAAAATATACAAGAAGCTCTAAAATTAGATAGGTAAATTATTGCAGTTCATGCACAGCCATTATTCATTTTTGTGAACTACTGTTTAAAATTAGGGCTCGGACCGACTAGAAGGCTTTACAAAAGTCGCATAAAGTTACAAAAAAAAGTCCCATGGAATTTCGAAAAAAGTCTCATAGAATTTTTAGAGGTGTTGCAAAAAAAGAGCAATTTTTTATCAATAGTTATTCATTCATTTTTAATCCTTTGAAATTGAAATTAATCAACAAATAAGGCTTTAAATTTGCGATTGTATAATTTAACTGTGAAATCATTCATTTTTTTTAATAATTTAGACTTCACAACCCAAAAAGCTCCCGAAGCAGGGGAAATAGGTTATTTTTCACAAAAATAGAGAAATAATAGGGGAATAAATTACTTTGAATGAAACTAATATACTAATATAGTTGAATTTTCAACCCAAAGACGAAGAAAGATAAATGTTCTTTCAAATAGTTGAAATTTTTATCAAACTATACGAATTATCAGCACTATAGTTGCATTTTTTACAAAATAGTTGAATTTCCAACCAAATCAAACGAGTTTTTGACGCAAAGACGAATTTTTGAGAAAAGTAGTTTAGAAAGCAATTGAGTTGAAAACTCGAAAGATTAATTTCAAATGATATATTTGAATTTAAAAAAATAATAATAATTTGTAACCGAACATTTTTATTTACAACCAAATAGTCGAATTAAAAAAAATCAATCGAATAGTTGCATTTGTAACCATATAGTTAACATTTGTATTTAAAAAACGAACTATTAACAAAATAGTTGCATTTTTTACAAATCAAGAAAGACTTCTCGAGCAAAAAAGATTATTTTGTAATCCAAAAAGAGGCATTTTTCAACCAAATAGTTTAATTTTCAAGTCAAACAGAAGATTCAAAAGAGACGAATTTAAAAAAAAAATCTATGAATTTTTAACAACTTGGTTTAATTGTCATGCCAAAAAGACGAATTTTTTTAGAAGAAAGTTGAATTACAAGTCTGAAAAGTTCAATTTTCAATCAAATATATAGTTGAATTTAAACAAATATTCAATCCAAAACGGAGTTGCATTTATAACGAAACAGTTCAAATGTCTATCAAAGAAGCGATTAATAAAAAAAATAGTTGCATTTTTAGTTAAAAAAGACCTATTTTTTATCCAGAAAAACGAACACTCAACAAAAAAGTTCAATTTTAGACAAAAAAGGTGCCTTTTGCACACAAAAATTTAAGTTTCAACTTACAAACATGCATTCTCAATCAAATAGTCGATTTTTCAAATAAAAAAGATTAAATTTCAACCAAAAACAATTGAATTTTCAAACCAAAAGTAATAATTTTTTAGAAAACAATTGAATTATCAAACTAAAAAGTTGAATTTTCAACAAATAGATCGTTCCCAATCAAGAAAGGTGAATTTTTTAATCAAACAATTGAATTGAAAAAATATTTTTTCAACCAAACAGTTAAATCTACCACCAGATATCTGGAATTTCAATCGAAAGAAACGAGTTTTCAATAACAAAATATGAATTAAAGAAATAGTTAAATTAAAAAAATAAAATTTTGGAAGTCAGCTCAATTTTCAACCATAAAACATGACTTTTTAACAACAATTTTGAATTTTCAACAAAACAATCTTTTATCCACACAAATTATTTTTCAGGAAAATAGTGGAATTTTGAAAAAAAACATATTAAGCTTCAACCAAAAATAATTGTATTTTCAAGCAAATATTATAATTTTGAACAAGAACAAATTTCAATAAAATTCATTAAAACTATTTCAATAAAATAGTCATATTATTAACGAAATAGTTAGATTTTCAACGCAGAAAGATGAGTTCTCAAAAGAAAATGTAATAGTTGATATTTCAACCAAATAGACGATTTTTGAAGCAAAAAGATTAAATTTCTACGAAAAGAGACGAATTTTCAAACAAATAATGGAATTTCAAACTAAACAAGATACATTTTAAATCAGAGAAGGAAAAGTTAGATGGATTTTCAACCAAAATGATAATTTTCTATTGTTTTCAACCAAGAGAGATGAATTTTTAATCAAATAGTTGAATATGAAGAAATTAATTTTCAACCAAACAGTTGCATTCACAACCAGATGTTTGGTCTTTCGATGAAGAGAGAGGAATTTAAATCCAAAGGATGGATTTTCTCTTCAAAAAGTGAAATTCTCAACAAAACAGATGACTTTTTAACAAAATTTTTGAATTATCAACAAAATAGTTTAATTTTCAACTAAATAATTAAATTTTTAAACAAATAGACTTAATTAATTTAAAACGCTTTTGACCTAAAAGTTTTAAAATTAAAAAATTTGAATACTTATTCACACATTAATGAAAAATGATATAATATGTAATATTCTCAATTAAAGTGGTGCAAGTTTGTCTATTTTTGAATTTCAATTTAAAAATTTTAATTGTGATTAAAAATGCAACTAAGTATAGCGAACTTCTGAGAAAAACGGAAAAAGTCGATTATTCGCATTTTTTCAAAAACGTTCATAAAAGACGAAAAAATGACGCGATCCGAGCCCTGCTAAATAGATTTACACAATTTTCTATAAAATTATATTTTATTTTATTCAATTTTTTGTACAGTCACTATTATTTGCATTATTTATTAAATTCCAGGGTTACTTTTGTGTTTAGAGGAGGGGACAGTACTAGTGTTTATCATAGGATAACAAAAGGTCTTGTAAAACCGATACATCCAGATAAGACAAAATTAATCAAGCAAAAAGAGGACAAGAAGAATGAATTGGAACAAGAAATCAGAAGAAATACTTCAATTCTTCACGATTTGGCCAAATCCATTGCTCAGGGTGACAGCGAAGTTATTGGCAATGAAAAAGAAGAGACTGCAAATTTGCTTGGTGAAGCAAAAAAATTAACTGATGAAGTGAAAGATAAAAGCGATCAGGAAGAAATTAAAAATACAGATCAGGGTAAAAAAGAAGCCTCGGAAGATGAAGCAAAATTAAAATATACAAAAAATCAAAAAAGAATGCATCATTCAAAAGCTGAAGAAAATTCTAGTGATGTTGGTACAGATGTGGAAATGGTATCAGAGACGAAAGATGATGAAAAATCGACTGAATCTCAAGATGTGGAAATGCTACCGAGTACTTAATTTTTCTTGAGTGCATTATTGTAGGGTAATGTAATTTAATTTATTTTTAAGAAAAATAAAAATGTCTAATTATTCATTTTTAGGTTTATTTTTCTGATTTGTTTTAAAGGTTATATAAATATAATCTTTTTAAGATTCTTGATAAAATTCGAAAAGATTTTTGAAGATTTCAGATACGAAAAATCAAATTTTCAACAATAAAATATTTTGATTTTAAGCCAACAATAGTTGAGCTCATACAAAATATATGAATTTGTAACCAAATAGTTGAATCCTCATTTAAAACAGTTTAATTTTCAACCACACAGTTACATTTTTAACAAAAAAATATTTCCCAGGACTATTAAGAAAAGTAATATAATTTGTCAAAGCATTTTAAATATTTTCAGAGTTTTCCTTGGATGTAAAGGAATTCTAAAGGATTTCAAGAGATTTAAAAAATCTCAAGAGATTACAAAGGATTTTGTACGATTTACAAAGATATAAAGATATTTCTAGTGACTTTTGGGAACTAAATTAAATTACACTTTAAAGGATTCCTAGCGATTTCAAATATTTCACGGAATTTTAAGAATTTCTAAGGAATGTCACAAGATTAAAGGATTTCAAAGATTTATGGGGATTCAAGCAGCTTTTTTAGAGAACTTTATAGCAATTTCCTAAGACTTCAGGAATTGCAAAGGATTTAAAGAAATTTCAAGGGACGTCTTTGGATTTTAATGCGTTTAAAAAGATTTTATGGAATTTAATAATATTTCCACAGGTTTCAAGGAATTTAAAAACATTTCAAGGGATTTAAGAGGATTTTTAAGTTTTTCATCAGTGGTAGGATATTTTAAAATCTTTTTTAGGATTCCCACGATTTCAAGGGATTTTTAGTGCACTTTGGAAAATAAATTAAATTTCAAGGAATTCCTCGCGTTTCAAAAGATTTAAAGAGACTTGAAGGTATTTCAAGTAAATTTACAAAGATTCAAGGATTTGAGTAAATTTCCCAAGATTTCAAGGGATTTGTATTGGACTTTGTAAAATAAATTAAATTAAAGTCCAAGGGATCCTTATCAGTTCAAAATTTGAAGGAATTTCACAAGATTTAAAATAATTATGTTGAATTTTTAAGGATTTCTAGAGATTCGAACGATTTCTTTAGACAACTTTAATGAATAAGTTGAATGTCATTAAAATTTTCTAGTGATTTAAAATGACTTCATTTATTTTAATGAATTTTTACGATTTGCAAAGGAAATTCTTCGAGGAATTTTAAGAATTCCAAAGGATTTTAAGAGAATTAAAAAATGTCAAGTGATTTAAGTGAATATTGAAGGACTTGCAAATGTTTTTAGGGGCTTTGTGAAATTAGAAAAAAAAAATGAAATGCAATTTCAACGGGTTCCTAGTGATTCCAAATCATTACAGAGATTTAAAAACTTTCTAGGGGTTTAAAATTTTTTTTTTACTTTATTGAATAAGTTGAATTTATTTTATTTTCAAAGGATTTCAAATATGTTGTACCTATTAATAGACAAAAATGCAAAGGATTCAAAAGAATTTTGTAGGTTTTCTAAAGATTTCGATGAATTTCTAAAGAAATCTTGAAAATAAATAAAGGCATTTTAAGTAATTTTACAAAGATTCAAGCATTTTCTTAAATTTCCAAAGATTTCTAGGGTTTTAAAGTGGTCTTTTTACAAATCTTTATTAAATGTGTTTAATTTAAATGATATTTTAAAATTTTCAGATTTTTTCAATTTTGAAAATGTATTTTTACATTTTTCAAAGATTTCAAGATATTTCTAGCGATTCTAAAGATTGCAAAGGATTTTAAGGTATGTGAAAGTATGAAGGAATGACACAATGATTTATTGGGATTTAAATGTTTTTTTCTCAGAAAACTTTAATGGATAAGTTTAATTTAAATGCTAATTGAAGGCTTTCAAATCATCTATACTTTTTTTAATGGTTGTTTATTTTTTTCAGATTTCAACGAATTTCTCAAAGATTTCAAAGATTTCTAG
>JAAAKG020095339.1:0-16128 GCA_010014905.2 Druon quercuslanigerum
AAAACAAAACTGCGCGGATAAACTAATTAGTTTTGCTATCTTTGCTAACGAATCGCAGTTTTTCTGTATTTTTTTTTTTCAGCGATTTTCGCAAATGTTCCGCTGAGTCCCTTTAGCCATTATAACTATCATCAATACGAGTGTGGATTATAAATACACACGTTTATATACATTAAGTAATCATCTTTCAATGACTAAAAAGTGCATCTAAATATAATAATTATGATTAAGATAGTTTATATCCCTGAAAGGCCAAGACAAGAGACAATCCGAGCGTCAAGAATTGCAGTAGAACAAATATGTTACTCATCCACTATCATAACTAACCGTTATGGTTAATATAAACATCGAGTCATACAAAATTCAATCTCGCTAAAATGCACTACTACGTGACCATTCCCAAATGCAACACTGCGTGACTTTTGGAAAACACACCACTGCACTGTTACACAGAATTCCTTAGTTATTAATTGAGTCTATTTTTGATTTAAGAGAAAAGGTACATGTAAGTCAATATTTTGTAACTATCTATCTATTCTATGACTTTATTATAAATGTATTATCAAGCCTTACCACTCTGATATAATTAGGACTCTGGTTTCTCTCTTTCCAAATTTTTATTTTACCCTCGCCTATTTGCTCGGGACGTGATAGCATGATAAACACTGCAACTTGAAAACTTCAAATAACTAATGAATTAATTTAACATCAATTGCTCAATAACTGTAATAAATAATTACGAATACTAAATTCTTTCTCTTAAATTTTGAGATTTTTTACAGTAGTAATAGACACTATAAATTATTATTTTTTAAATAATTTACATAAAAGACGAATATGAAAGCTGTGATAGAAAGCGTCAGTTGGAGTCTCAGTAGAAGCTACTTAATAATATATGCATATGCTCTATATAACATTTCATGCGTGACTTTTGACGCGAACTCAAACTGTCAACACATAAAAAGTCGCTTTTTGTCACAAGGTCAACTTGACTTTCGAAGTGCGAACCGCTTTGACGAACTCGAGATTTCTATATCATCGTAGAATATTTTTTAACAAAGTAGTGTTCAGAATAATTTGTATACATAAATTCCTCTGGTGTAGCTTTCGCAAAAGAATTTGTTCTTGAATCTTGCTACAGTTAAATTTTATATTGCAAACTCATAAAATAAACACTTTGTAGAATATTGACATTCTTCTATAACGAGCCGGGGATTCAATCGTCAAAGTAATCTATAATGTCCTTTCTGTAACAGAATGATAAATGTAAGTTTTCAATGTATTAATTAACTAATTTTTCTTCCTAAATAACTGTTATATAATTTTAACTATAGATCCGTTATTTCAAAAAATATACTGACATAAGACACATACGATAAATAGTGAAAATGAACTCATAACCGATAATCAGTTAGGCTATCCCAATCTGACGTAATTAGCAATACAGGTCTCTTTCATTCATATATTTCCAAACTACCCTTTCTTTAATGCTTATTTCTTTTCAATATATAAACACTTATAAAATAGAACATTTTAAGTATTTCTCTAATTTTTTACAAATAATTCTCCTAATAAAAAGCGCACACTTACTCTAAACTTGACAAAAATCGCGCAGACAAGATAGATCTCCGCGAGAGGTATTAATTTATTTAAAACTTTATTATTAAATATAATTTCTCATAAAGAATAATGGATTGATATTAAAGGCATACACAAATATCGAGATTTAATAGTTATTTTCATGAGCTTCATTGCCAACTTTGGATCTTGCTGGTGCTTTGTATTTTTTTCGGGAGAAATGATATTTGGGAACTGTATTTTTAAATTATTCCATTCAACATTATTGCTAACGCGGCTTATACATAAATTATTGACAAACTCTGTATTATTAAGAAGCTTTGATATTAAAAAAATTGTCTTATACCGGTTTGCCACCAAGTGTTAGTGACGTACTCACGTGAACTATATTTGTATAGTAATATTCCAATTTACTCTCCAGTAACGTAAAGGCCATCCAGGTGCAAATATGATTTGCTGGATTTTAACTCTTCATGGGCCGTCCGTGATTCCGACGGAAGATTGAAGTTCGGGTCCGACGCATAAATTTTTTTATTTTATATAATTGAAAAAAGTAATCGTTAAAAAAATGTTTTGTCTCGGTCTTGTAATTGTCATTTAGAGAAAGCCCTCTCTCGTGGATAACGGGTTAAGTTTTAATTAATTAGTGTTACATTCTGTTAAACTAGGTAATTTTTTTGAGTATAATTATCAATATTTGAAAATGAAAGTAATGTTTAATTCTAAACATTGCGAAAATCAAGTAAAATAAATTGTGCAAACAGTATTTGGTTTCAAGACCGGGATCTACATCCGAAAAAAAGAAAACAAGGGAAAACAACCTATTCTGCAACGCTTGGATTTGATTTTCTAACTCAATGAAATACTTGGGCATTTTGTGTTTTTAATAGGTGCAGGAGAATCTGAAAAAATATCTGAAATACTGCTCAATGCATTTCAATTTTCTGCAATTTGACAATCACTTTGTATAAAACTTACAATATGATCTTTATCCTTCAAAATGGAAAAATTGTTTTTGTAGGTAGTGGAAACATGTTGGAAAGTCCAAAGAAATATAGGAAAATGCAACGGATGTAAAAGTACATTTAATTTGACATTTTTTCCAATTTGTATCATCTGCAGACGGCCAAAGATTCATAAAGACTTTCATACAGTTTTTTTAATTACATTATGCTTTGTCTCTTTTTTTTCATTATTTGTTCTCACAAATTATAAAATGCATTAAAATGCTTACAAACATTTGCTAGATAAAGAATCCATAACTTTCGTCGTAGATCCTTTACGCCCATGTTGGAAATGGTTCCCAATTAAAGCAACAGAACCTTGAAGACCTTTAACATAACATTGCCACTTATACAAAACTGGAGGAAAAATATAATTAAACACCATTTAAAAAATAAGGCTGCTTTCTTCAGAGTTATAAGAAAACAAAATTCAAAATTTAATGATCTATAAATTAAAAGTTTCAATATTAAATACAAGTTCGTCAGAATGGTTATTAAAAAAATATACAAAAAGTTGAAATATTTTCAAAATTGACCATATATTTCTGTAATGTGAATTACATTAACCAAAGTGGTTAGCTTTAACAACAATTACATTGTTTCAGCTTCTCGTTCAGCATACAAATTTCGTAATCAATTGCTCTTGCAAATTCTGAAAACAGATATTGCATAAGCATGAAAGATTTCAAATTTTTTGTATAATTGGTTATAACTTCTCAAATAATTAATATTTATCGGCTTAATTTAAAACTAAATTTTATAGGTAAGAAAGGATTAAATATTGATATACACATTTTCAGGATATTATAGCGTGTATAAAACATTGATTAGGTTTATCTTCTTACGTGAGTAACGGAGTATAAACCTAAAGAAACATTTTACATTTGCAATTTGTCTTTTTTTCCATATTTTAAATTTCTTGAGGGGTATGTATGTGAAATTTTTTAAGCTATCATTTGTATTTTATTATTTGATAATTTCTTGTACGTTTTATGAGCCGAGGAATATTAAAAAATTTGGAAAATTACGGAAAAACAGGTAAATCTAAATTTTAGAAAGTTAAAGTATTCTAAGTCGCTCTAAATAGCTCCCAGAAATCTCTAACAAAAATGGAATGCATTTCTATAATTTTTTAAGATTTATTTTATTCAACTTATTTTTATTTTATATAAGTTTAGTTTGTGCAAAAACTAAATTTATTTACTTGAAGATGAACACAACTTTTTCAGAACATTTTTGTGACCTCAGATATAGCTACCATAGAGGGGGAAACAAAAAGTAGAGGAAATAAAATGCTATAAGTGACTATTGTAAATCATTATGTGCACTTTAAACATACTGCAGATGCTTATTTACGATATAATATTCAAAGTCTTTGTGCTTGATAAAGCTACTCGGAAAATATAGTATATAAAGTGTTGCTTTGGCCTTAGTTATTTCTAGGATCAGCAACGCAGACTAAATTATATATTTTTTATTCTTGTTTGGATGTGTTTCCTAACCTTGAATATTTTATATGGTTTTGAATAAATTGTAAGCAGAATAAGCCGATTTTATTATCTGAAAATCAAAAATGGCTATTATGTTTTGATCTAAGCTTTTTTTTAATCAAACTTTTTAGCAGAAGGAAAATGAAAAATACACACTTTGACAAAGGTTTCTATTGTCATGCTGGTAATTGAAAGACCACTCAACTTCATGGGGTTTCTTGCACGCATCATTATTAAAATAAGTTTTTTCTGTGTTTTGAGTGTTGTTTCGACCCAATCTATCTGGAAAACATTTTCTGCAACAGCCACGCTCTATTTAAATAAATATAGAGAAACACTATAATTGATTATTTTTTATTTTTCATAACTAAGTAGATCAAAAATAATGACTCCATTGACTAATAAATATAACTCATTGATGTTAAAAAAGTTACCTTTTCCATCATTTTATCTCCATAAAGACAGTAAAGAAATATCTGTATGACACCAGTGAATAAGAGGAATATTAGCCTCCAACTATTCAGATTATTCATACTTAATTTTGACAATGCATAGATAACCGCACACAAACATATCGTTGATGCAAAATATTGTACAACAATAATAACGCCAAATAACTCGTTTAATTTTTCTCCTAACCTGAAAACAAACATTTTTTAAAGTTAATTACATTTTTTTAAACATTGCTTTTCCTTTCACATTTTGTTTTAGTAACTTCTGCTGAACCACTTGTGTATTCAAATTTGCTATAACTTATATCTCTAATATTCACGACAATACTGTACAGTAGAAAATAAATTTTGGCTTACATGTATGTATAAATATGATGATCAATGTAATCTTTTATGTAGCTCGACTCACGTTCATAGATGATGAATTGCGAAGAATTTTTCTTCTGTAATCGAGGAAGTGCATGGAGGCGATGAACTATAATTTCTAGCTGTGCGCAAATTTGAAGCATTATGACAACTGCTAAACTGTCAACTGACCCTGTCACAAAAGCAGTCGTAATTCCGGCCACTCCATGGAAAAAATATGTCGAAAAATATGCAAGTCTGGATTCTAGATTGTAAGGAATCCAAACTTTGAAAGGAAGTGGAAAGTTGCTTCTCTTCGACAGTGGAGTTATTAATACCAACAATGCCGAAATAAATAACAGGCATAGAAAAACAATCGTAGTCAACCTATAACAGTATTTTATAATAATCATAAGTGTATAAAATAAAGTACTTAAATATTCGCAAAGTTTTTCAAATTAGCATTTGATCCTCAAATTCCGATTATATCGCAAACAGAAACATTTTGTAAATGTAGAAAAATAAGAATTGCTGTGATTGTGATTACTAACTCTTGGTATTCGTGATATTCTAGAAGGTAAAGATATCCAGTAAAACAACACTGATTATTAGTGAAATGTCACTGATTGTCAGTAAAATTTACCTATTAATCACTGAACCTTTTCTGGCCATCTCAACCACTAAAATCTCACTGCTTTTTAAAATATCCAAGGTGAAAATTTTGGTACTTTTTGGAAATTTACCATCGGCACAGTACTGTTACAGTACTGCCTACTGATATAGACAATTTATAGGTTGTCTAGTACTGTTTGAAGGTTATATATACGGCCGGATCAAATTAGTAGTAAAAAAGTCGTTATTTTTTTAAATTATAATGATATTTGAACGTAAAATTACCATGTAAAAATATATTAATAATCTAGATACATTTTCAAAATATATAAATGATTTTTTTTTATTATTTCAATTGATAACGGCATTATAATTTGCGACACTATGCGGCAGGCTGTACAGGGTAAGTAAAGTGTATGAATTTTAGAAAATTATCAGACCGTTTTCTAGTGCATAACACAAAAGCAAAGTATGATATTAAAAAAATGATTTGGACCATACCAATATGTAACAAAATTTTGTACCTTGCTGATGCATACATCTTTAATTAAATTAAATCTATAATTATACTTGCAGTTTTGTAATATTTCAAACCGTCTTTCACTTTTACGTATTACGACTATTCAGCTTGTAAAAAATGTCATTCAATAAAAGAAGAATTTTATTCTCATTTTGGGAAGTATACGAGAAAAAAATTGCAAGTAACAGTCACTTGCTGTGGAGGTAACAAAATCCTAGAACAATTTTTATTTGAACGAAATGTTATTGTGACTTCTTCTTGGTCTGTTGTGAATTAGAGTACTAAATACCGTGCAATTTATTATAATTGAATGGATACGCTTATAAATTTATTATATTGTTCGATGTGCTCAGTTTATTACCAACTTACGTTAAATTGTTTAACGATTTAAAAAGGCTTATATTTCAATTTTTCTGGTATTTGCGAAGCGTTTCTCTGCTTGGCGGGTTTGCCCTTAATCCCTAGTTCTGGTGGATGATTCTTGAAATTACACCATTTTTTTCTAAGTTGACTAGATTCACTGAGTAAAGTATTTTTTGGTTGAGTAAACAAAATTTTAAATAATATATATTAATTTAAAAAAAAAAAAAGATATTTAAAGTTAATAGTATCCTTTGCAGATGATTAAGCAAATAATTTTATTTTTATTTATGTTTTTAGATACAATATGCCCATACCAACAATAGAATAGGATATAGAACAAGATACTTCAAGATCACGTCTATTATTCTGAATGTAAAATTGAGGACTTCACAATTTAAGGAAAATTTACAACTACTAAATTTTTATTTCGACTGTCGATGAAAGATCAAGAGTAAAACAGAGTATCGAATTTTGTAATTATGTAACTTGTGGTGAGTTTATACAAAAGTATATACTTCAAAATAAAGCGCTTGGGTTTGAAAAAATGTAAACCAAGTCAGGAATAAGATCTGTATCTTTATTGCCTTATTTGATAAAAGCGTTAACATTTTCTTTAATATTATTTAAACGTTTCTTTTGTTACCTAAAAAATTATTATTATAATTATAACAAACTATTTTGCGTGATCTACCATTGGTTTTTCATTGTCTATGGTACAAGTAATTTTAGTCTATTTACTCTATCATTATCACTTCGAAGGACAAATTAGATAAAAAAAATGCATAAATACTATAAGTTATAATATCTTGTAAAATATTCCTGCAGTTTCGCAGTTCAAAAATCTGTTAATTAACAGATTTCTCCAATTATCAAAAAAACTGCATATTTAGTTTACAATCAAAGAAAAAAACCAAGTTTCATTTTGTACAAGAAAAACGGTAGAAAATGTACAGAAACAAAATTAAACCATAATTTATTTATATTGATCAATATTTCAGGCAATGCTTCCTCCACTAAAGATGACCTACTGCATGTTTATCACATTTGTAAATAATCAACATCCAATCCACTGCTTGCACTTATCATCGTTGCCAAATGTAGCTGGCACTTGGTAGGCGATAAGATAATCGAGCAGAGGAAAAAGAACGAGACTTCACTACGACCAATCTTTGCTAGCCAGATAATGAAAAAAGTCTCATTTACATACATGTAGCTTTGTCCCCGTTTAGTGAAAGGATTTACGCTTCTGCAGTGAATTTAAGGAGAGAAAAGAAGAGAAAATATCTTTGGACTCCAGAAGCAACGATCTTTAATCGAAAGGATGCTAGCATGCCTAGAATTCAGCTGTCACTGCTGCAACACATAAAATTATTCCAACAAAAATTAGGCTTTCTACGGAATGCTCACACAAAATGGTGTAATATTATTATTGCTCAGCTATTTAATGCCCCTCGCTTGTAAATATATCTTTAATATTTTTTAGGTTCTTCAACCTTGTACATATGGGGCAACATTTCTCAAGTGTACCTATCTCAAAAATTAAATTGGTCTGATGGGGCTAAAAATTGGCCCAATCGTATTTCTATTAGGTAGTACTCCTCATACCAAAAATTAATTAATTTTGAAAATTATTTATTAAAGTGGATGAAGTACAATTTCTGGGTTTTATAAGCAAAGCTTACTTTCAAACAGTTGTAACTTTTTTCCTATTGCCTTAAACAAAATTTTTTTAAAGATTTTTTCACAAGCTTTCTGGTGGTTATAACGATATTTAAAAGAAGTTAAAATTTGACTCTAATTTTTGAAAATTAAAAATAAATTTGACTTTTTTTTTAATTTCAAAACTTTTTTTTCTTTAAAATAGTTTTAAAAGAAAGCTGAGATTTTTTCCTATGAGACTTTCAATTTTCAGTTTGAGAAATTAATTCTTCTTTGAGTAACGGAACGATACGTAAACAAGATGCCATGCTAGGGCGGGTGACGCGCGCTCTCCCCTAGTGCGCTTACGCCGAGGATCTTTGTGTAACGCTTTAGTGCCAGTTTTTTAAGTAAAGTAATATTATATCGTCATTTTATGTGTCTTTCTGTTCGATTTTTTGGCGATAGTTTCAGCAGTTGTTTTCTTTGCAGGTCTCTTTTGCGGCTTCTGTTTTTTGCCATTCGAAAAGATGACGTATTGCTCAGTGGACGAACACTTCTTAAGTTAAAGTTTTCCATCTTGAGTGGAAATGAAAGCGTGGTTCTACAATGTTCCTGGTGTCGTAACAGCTTTGTCAAATCCGGCTTTTAGTAGCTCCGTGGCTAAGGCATGATTTTGTTTGATGCTGAAAAAAATTTCGGTTTCTTTACAGCTACTCTTTGACCACTGAAACAAAGCATGGGGAGTGAGTATGTGATGTTTCAAAGAATATTGTAAGCTTGAACATGCTGCTTGTCTCTTTATATTCGCTCCGATACCATCGCATGCAGCCTTACCATGAGATGCACCATAGAAGTTTCATTCAGCTTGGATACCAAAATCTTCTTTATGGGCTCGGAGATTAGCGGAGCAACTCTTATTTTTAAAATGTGGCCCTGCACCATCAGTAAAATAGTAGACTTTCTTTAGCCTAAAATGAGTTTTCAAGTAATCTACTATTATCTTCTGATACTCGTGAACAGCCTCCGTGTCATGAGCTAAGTTATCATATATGATTGCGATACTTACGTGCTTGAGCTCTTTATCTTTTAAATAATAAATCACTACAATGAATATTGTAGCTTGGTCGTTATTCCAGTGAAATGTTTGCGCTGCATTCTGAATTATGAAGGCGTAATTCTTAGCGAAATCGAAGCAAATCAAAAACTCCCCAAGCAATAAAGTCTCCTTTAGATTTTTGAAAAAAGATGATGGCTCCTTTAAAATAAAGTGATGAGTTTTTAATTTTAACAGCCTTTCACAGAAATCATCTAGGAATTCATCAGTATCTATTACCAGAGTCTAAGAGTACATATGTCGGCCTGTAACCAAATTTTAAATCTCACTTCATCAATACAATGTTCATCAAAAGCGTTTGTAATGTTATCTTTGAAGTTTGCAGTACCTGGACAGTTTTTATACTCTCCTAAATAACAGGAACTTGAAGAGTTAGGACACACAATAGCATCCAGACAGTCGTGATAATTGGTGAGCACCATGTCAGTATCTTTGGTTAAATGCTGAATATTTATTTCATTCAACATTAACTTTATATTCTTATGATGCACGCAAACGCACACATTAGGAGTGCCACTGCTTCTTGCTAGAACACAATGACGAGGTCTGAGTTTTGTGAATTTTCAAATACTGATCTTCAGGCCTACGTGTTCTGATGTAAATTGAGCATACAACTCGTTGAGATTACACAGTAGTTACCTTTTCTGAAGATGTGAACGAGTTCCATCATCATTCCTAATCGTCACAAAGTCTTTCATCCCTGGCATCATTCGACTTATGTCATCGCGTTCATAAAAGTTTTTTACTAGAGTTTCATCAGTTTTCTACGTCTTTAAGATTTTAGCGCAAGTGAAAAAAGTTGAAATTGTTCTTGGAGATCTTTAGCGGCATTGAATTTTTCGACGATTTGATTAAGTACTTCAACACCAGCTTTATGACATTCGTTTTCACACTGCAGTTTGGTGTCTAAGACTTCTAAATATTTTTCGCTGTCATAAAGCTGATATTCATCATCCTCGGAAATCATTTCCTGATCCTCAGTATCTACCTTATCTCTATTAAAAGGCACTGCAATATCACCCGAGTTCAATATGGATATTCCCGCTGAGTTAATGAGTTGGTATCTACATGAACTGCAAATTTGAGCTTCTTCTGGTAGTGTAGGGAATTTCAAACGCAAGTACTGGGAAACACCACGGAGTTTAAGGTTAGTTGCTTTATGCCTCACTTTTTGAAAAGGATTAATGCACCTATTCTTCCAAATTTTAATCGCTTTTTTAGAGGGCATTATGGAAAAAGTACTTTTTTCAAATTAAAAAAGAGATTTTCAAATAAGAACGACCAAAGTCACGATATTTTTAGAAACACAATTATAAGAATAACAGATAAAGGAGAATAATAATAAGCAAATCAAGAATAAAATAAATTTACGTACTAATCTGCTTCGAAAAATTCGATTTCAGATAAAATCTGCGAGTAAAATATGAATATTATATTCCAGTTTCTTATACTGCTAAAAATTATCATCTCTTGTGAGAATCGCAACTATCTAGTGGCAGACACTCATCTAGTGATAGAAGTAGGAAGTGAAAAATGTGTGGGTAAATTCAAAAGTTGTATGTTCTCACTTCTAATTTTTAAAGCATATTCTCAATTCATTTTACAATGACCGTAATAAAGGCCTTGCTAATTCACCCTGAAAATGTAGAGTGAAGTTATTTTAGTAGCATATAATATTACATTACTTAAAAAACTGGCACTAAAGCGTTGCAAAAAGATCTTCGGCGTGAGCGCACTAGAAGAGGCCACGCGTCACCCGCCCTATCACAGCAGTTTGTTTACGTTTCGTTTCGTTACTTCAAAAATCGTTATAACTACCAGAAAGCTTGTGAAAAAATCTATTAAAAAATTTTGTTTAAGGCAATAGGAAAAAAGTAACAAATGTTTTGAAGTAAGGGTTTGCTTTAAAAACCCATAAATTGTACCCCCTCCACTTTGATAAATAATTATCAAAATTAATTAATTTTTGGTATGAGAAGTACTATCTAATAGGACTACAATTGGGCTAATTTTTACCTTGATCGGACAACTTTCATTTTTGAGGTGGGTACACTTGAGAAATTTTGCCCCATATATGCATCTTTGGATAGCAAATTTGACTCATAATTAAACCAGTAACTTCAAATCCTTATTTTGGCCTTTTTGACAATGATTTCATAATAGTGGATAATTCCATAGCAATATTCAAATCTCCAGATATCCGGATATTGATTTACCAAATCATGTCTACTTTTTTGACAATTTTAGGACAGCTATACGCCACTGCTGATTATCCATTGCTGATTTTCTAATTGGAAGTATAATCACTTATTTTGGACTGTGTTGATAATGGTCATTTGTCTCGTTCAATTTTTAGGCGTGTTGCATGAGCTTCCTAGTTTTAAATTGTTTTTCTATAAAATGTTTCTTCTCATCTATCCATAAATATCTTTAGCATTTGTCATATGAACGGCCAGTCTCTATCGGCAGATTTTGTAGAATTTAAGAATTTTTTTAGTATGTTTTCTTACCATATAATAGCTGTTTTTAGGACCTGGCTAAGTATGGATTTCCCTCTAGAATTGTTACAACAGATAACTATTTGTTTTATCAAAGATTCAGAGACGAGAGAAAGACATGATGCATTTTGTATTTTTCTGTCTGATAGTCTGAGTGAGACTGTGGTGGCTGTAAATCCAGTAGTTATACTAAATTCACACCCATATATCTTGCTGTTAAAGTTAAGCCCACTTCTGATAGTGTTTTAGAGGGAGTAGTTTGTAAACTACCCAATGTCTCCAATAGCACAGAGTTTGAATCGGTGTTTTTTCACTTATTCTTAACTTTAATAACAATATACTTACTAGATATTTTAGCAGTAACTTAAATCTCTTTCTCAATCACTCTGAATATCTAATATCTTTGCTATACTCTTCGGGACTGTCGATTGTACATCATGATTCTACTGAAGATCATTTGACTCTCAATATCATAATGATCTGCCCATTCGGATAAATTTGATCTCACTTTCTGGTCCATTTTCCAGACTAAACAAAATGGCCGTCTATTCTTGGCGATGGTGTCATCAAGACAGAAACTAAAAGTTGTATCTAACTGCACGCAAGTGACACTTACACTTAACAGGTGATATCTTATTATATCAGATTTCATTTTTTTAAACTTTTCAAGCACACTGCACAATCAGAAACCAGAAAAAGCTTACATGTGAGCTAAAGTATTCTAAAAAAAGTCATCCATTTTAATTTGACTTAACACCTAATTCCGAATCAGATCATTATGATCGCAAGAGTCAATCATTCGCTTCAGCCGATCAAAATGCTTTTGAATTCGGTATCATTTTTGTTGCTTATCAAAATGATATTGATTTTAATGTCATTTTGGACACTTTTTTACTGTGTATAATACCTGCTCAATTGCGTAAAATCAGTAATATAGTTCAAACTAAGTTTATAGATGCGGTCAATTAATACAACTATAACGACATTAGACACAGAGACACAAATGGGAACAATTAGAATGGGTGTCTTGTCCGCACTAGACTTGCAGCAAACTCATTCCTCATTTCTGCGAAGGCCTTCTGATTGCCTTTGAAGGCCTTTTTAGTAGAGCTAACCTTAATGTCACCACACGTAGCCTCACCAAAGTGTCTACGCACGGCAACTTCCACTTCCTTCACCTCTGTTATTGTGTCGAGGTCCAGAACCTCGACCGAAACTCAAGGGACGTGTCCGCGTACGCTTTACCTGTCCCCAACCCCACCTGGATAGGAGCGGACAGCTTTGCTCTGCCGTCCGCTGCAGGTCCTAGCTTTACTAAGACCTCTCCGCCTCTGGTCTACCTGACGCCCCTGATCTTTACTGCAAGGGCGTCAGGCTTTACTTTTTGCTTCAGGTCTCTAAAGACCTCAGCGTAGGTGAGACCCTTCGCCGGTTGAATGAGAACGGCATCGGGTCTAGATCGCTTCTAATTCGTTTTTCTCTCGCTTGCCTTTGGTGCAGTTGTAGGGACCCCTCCCTCATCCTTTTTCGGAGTTAAGGTTGTTGCTTTTTTAGCTGTAGTCATCGGCTTCATCGTCCTGAGCCTTAAGGAACTTGCCTCGAAGGGTCTCAGAGTTGGCTTCCTCTCTCGCTTCCCAGGATGGGGTGTGGGAGTTCCTTTGGCTTGTGATTCTCTTGGCCTTCTGTTTTTGGGCAAGTTGGTGCAAGATACTCTCCGCTGGTTTTAGCCCCTCCCTTATTGGGAGCCACATGCTTTTTTTCTCACTACTGAATTTCACTATTGCTTCTATTGTGCCTCGCAACTCTTCTAAGAGATAGTATGTCTCTAAGAGTTTAACATCCATTTTAGCAATTTCCACCTTATTAACGGACAGTTCTCTCCTGTCCTTCTCCCCCGTAACGTCCAAACGACCTCCCAAATCCTTACACAAGCTCCTCTTAGAATTTAGTTGTTTTTCCTCCAACTTATTCCCATGAGTAGCTAGGGAAGCATAGGTCCACCCCCACGGAGCTTTGCATGTAAGGGTAAAATTAGTAATACCCTAGGAGGCGACCTGGTTGTTCACGGCTTGACTTGGGGTACTAAGTGTGCTTGGTCCACGAAGCTAATTTTATTACCGACTTATCCTCTGTTTTTAGCGAGCATTTCCCTATCCGCCACCGGGGGGCGCGCCCAGTAGGGGTATCACCTTCCCTGCACTACAGATAACTACAGAATGTCTACGCACTTGTAGATATCAAATGTAAAATCTACGCATGTTTAAGTACCTTACATCCGTATTGGGTACGGCCACGGAAACACTCTGGCACTATCTGTTGCATAAAACTAGCAATTCCTTAGTGATAAATTCCACTTGTTTATATTCGGTTAAAGAAAAGAAATTCTTACTGAAAATAAGATTCTTACTATCAAATTAAGATAGTGTATGTAACAAAACTGATAATTTCTTGATTTAGGGAAAAAAAACTTTTGAAAAATAAATACTTAGCTGTCTTAACAAATCATTGTGTTAATTAGATAATAACATTGGCCTATTAATTTTCAATTATTAAAAAAAATCGAATTTGCTTAAATTATATTTTTCTCAACATTGTTTGCTAATTAAACAGTAACACCATTTCTTTGCCAGAATATTTATTAACATTGGTTAATTTATTTTTTATTATGTGAAAAAATTTCATTATTTTTTGAAGAGGGAAGAAATATAACAAAATTATTGGTTCCAGCCATGAGTAGTTTTAATATAAATTTCAGAAAAGTTAAATTAACAAGTTTTGTAAACAAAATATTGTTTAAACAAATTAAAGTTTGTTGAAACTTCGCCCAAGAGCTCCAGCTTTTGAAATCAGCCACTTTGCATTGGGCTGACACCCTAATGCAACAAATTATTCGGTTACGTGACCATTATTGCGCAGTGCCCCCCATAATAGGTTTTTCTCAAATGGAGGCCATATTTCATTTAACAGTGGCATTAGGACCGAACTGATGGCACGACAAACGCTAGAATATCGTTTTAAATAGTGGGACCAACTAAGAAGGGACATCCTTATCTGTCGGCAAGAAAACTCTCTATCGCGAAAAGAATACATGCAAATGTTGCATGGACGTTAAGCCAATATGCAGCATGAATATGCTTATATAAAGACACAGTATTTGAGAGATCAGGTATCCTTTTTACATAAAGAGCGATATTGAGCTCTTTATCAAGAAGAAGAGCAAAATCGTTCAGAGAACATACCACTCGTTTTAAAAAGACCACCGTTGCATATAGCCGATATTGTCAACATGAGAAATAGGAGATTAAAAATCCGCTGTAAAGTGTTTCTAAGGATAGGCAAATCAGCTAAAGCTAATACTGCCCTCCCTCATTTGCTGGCTTAAGATGTTTATATTTTGAATTTAAACTGTGAAATTTACGAAAAGGCGGTCTCCCTGCTTATCGAAAATAGAAGTAATGATACTTCAACACGCTTGAGTAAGACTCGTGAGCGTATTTCACAGCTTTAGTTTAAAAATGAAACGTCTGGACGGCATGCATAACATGTTTAGTGCGTGATTAGCTGCATGACATCAAATAAGAAGTTCACTTTAAAGTTAGAGCACTTACTCAAAACTTACGTAAAGCAAATAACACGCTGAACAAGTGTAAACTCTTGACCATCAAGCAGCACAAGAAGTAAAAAGTAATAGCTTTTTCAATACCCCAAGAGCGCCTTGTTAGACGAGTAAAGTGGATTCAGGAAAATTCCACCTTTTTTGCTCACACTTCTCGTCTTTTAAACAGAACGTCATATGCCGTTGAAAACTTGGACTTGCTATAAACCCAGGCAAAGCTCAGTCAATCGTTTTTGGACCTACTTCACCTCCGTCACTTGCAATTTTTAAATTATGAATAAGTTATTATTGTGAGGTTCTGACTGTAAATATATATAATTTTGAGTTACTCGGGAGAAGAAATAAAGATGGTATTCCTTTTATTTCAATGTGTACTAGGATTTTATTTTATCCTTATCTCAAAATACATAGATTCAAATACAAAGCAAAATACGTTTTTCGAAATCCTAATTTTTGGGACGATCTAATCTTGACTCATAGGTCTAAAATTTCTGACAATATTTAATTTACTAGGAAAACTGGCTAAATGCTTCAAGCAAGAGTTCGGTCTCTTTACAAAGATCAATTTTTAAGTATCGAGGATCTGTATCAACTCGAGATACTTAGAAATTTACGGATAGTCTTACTGATTGTAAGGGGAAATTTAGATCGAATTTAAATTTGTCTATGAATGAAAGTTGTTTTCGCTAAGTTAAGGAAAAATTAGTGAAATGTGTGCTTGAGAATGGGAGATTCCGAACGATAAGCCAATGAGCGATCGTGATTTTTCAATTTAAAGCAAAAGGCGCGGAATCACGGAAAAGCGCGGGCCAAGTATTGCTTTTATAAGTAGAGTCCAGATTTTCACGTCAGAACGCAGTCAGACGTTGCCATAAGCATTTGAAATATTATTATA